>BQNB010040363.1:0-44443 GCA_026074375.1 Tanacetum coccineum
ATAAGATTATATTCAAGTACTCGGTACTTATACGGCCTATGATAATTTAGGTTGCATTCGATCTTTTACGTGACGCTCTATCTGTGATATTTAGATTATCTGAACTCAAGGTGAGTTCATAGCCCCATATTTTTAGGATTTCAATGATTTATAACTTAGGGTGGATACATGCTTTGTTTTATAAATTAGACGCACTGTCAATTGCATAGATGTAGTTCTGAATTACATTATGTGAGCGCGAATGTTATGAATAGATCTATTTGGGATTGACCATCCCGTTCGGGTAACTAGCTATCACCGGGAACGAACGTATAGCATGTCGGATTTGGGGATGTTTCGGGTTAAACATCTAATCGGGCAGAAATTGCAATATATATTATTGCACGCGAAAGATTGTTGAGCTTCAGTGTCATGAGCTTAGGTAAATGTAATCGGGTTTTGTGATGTCTGCATGTGTTGCATTATCAAGGGGAAAGTCTTGCGGTCCTGCATATTATGATTTATCAAACCTATGAATTCACCAACATTATTGTTGACGTTTTAAAGCAATGTTTTTCAGGGGATCAATAAGCACGAGGTGCGATGGATACATTGTGGTTTTGAATTGGATGTCATGCATTAAAGATTTTGTCGCATTTCATTTTGTTATCTGTTATGGGCGGAAAATCTTTGTATTTTGATCAAGTGAACAAGTTAAGCTTCGGGCTTATGTAACAATTACTTTGTTAAATCCAATGTATCATTTTCAAATGACTTTTTGGTCGTTCTATATATATCTTGTGTTATTGATCTGAGAAGTAACACGCCCCAGACCCTTATTCCGCTGCGACCCAATTTGGGGGTGTTACATGAACCGAAACTAGGATCCAGTCACGAACACCAACACAAATACGAACTCGAACTAGAGCAATGAAACAGAACTTCTGGACACAAACCCAAAGCACTATCACAGCCCCAAACTAATTGGGTTCTATCAGCCTTCGACCCTTGTATTTTTGCAGAGAGAATTTTGGTTGGTTTTACTTTTGAGATTTATAAAAGGAGTCTATAGGTTATATGAATAAATCTAAACTAACTAGTCGTCAAAAATGGGATTTGGAGGAGTTAATGGGCCGGATATTGTGGTGACTATGTAAGACGTGGGTTTTGAATTTAACTCATTCAAATCTGACTAGATAATAGGTTTATTATTTTTTTAATATACTTAGTGATATTATTGATATAATACTTACTAAAATGATAATTTGGACTTTCGGGTGTTATACAAACGAAAAAGTCAAACATAAGAATAACTTGACATTTATATGTCGAAGGAGTTTGAGTGATAGAAAAATAATATCGATAAGATATTTAGAGATCAACAAGTATTTTACGACCATCGGTCGGGTCTAAAAACATAAAGTCTAAATATAGTAACTTTTGATAATACGCGAACGTAACCTTGTTACGGATAATTAGTAACCGAGTTAGATGTCGGAAGTATGACGAAGTAAATAAATATTTTTATAACTATAATTAAGTGTCGAGACTTACTAAATATGGTAACTTTCCTAAAATAGCAACTTTCCTAAAATAGAAAGTTTCTTAAAACAGAAAGTATTCGATTAAGCAATGTATGATGTAAATAAAAGACCGATCGTAACCTAATATCGTAGGGTTTTAGGATCTAAGGCGCAAGTGGATTTCTCATCACATGTATGAATACATATATATACTATATATATGATTTTGCTGATACGATGTACGCATCGTTGATTATACTTTTCGGTATAGTAATCGAGCGACGTAATTTATAGGTCGTGATCGTGTTCATCGACTTTCCGTGGATTGTTTCGATTATTTGATCTTTGGCTTTTGATCAAGGTGAGTTCATAGACTCGCTTTTAAAGTTTTCAATGTTTTTAACTCCGCGAGGGGGATATATTGCTTGTTTTGTGAAATTGAACGCAAATTGTTTTGATATTTGAATATGATTCCTTCACTACTGAGTATATGCCTTTTTGCTGTGTGGCCGTTAGTTACCATGTGTTGGTGAACGCTAATGCATTAAATAGATCTATTGGGTTTGACAACCCTGTCCGGGGTTTGAATCCGTTGGGACCACCCTGTTAAACGGACATTTTGTAGTTAGTATTAGGAGAAGTGTCATACTTCTCGAACATAATTTCGTCATACGGGATGAATATGTTAAGTTTCGGTGCATGGGATCTTTAGTTGGAAATTAATATTTTTATAACTTGACTTACGAGCCAACGTTATACGTTTTGTGGAACCAAAATATGCATTCTATGTATTAAATGTAAACTCTATGAATTCACTCAACGTTTTGTTGACATTTTTAAGCATGTATCTCAGGTTAGGTATTGTTGATGGCTTGGACGGCATGGAACACGGATATCAAGGACGGTATCTCGGTGAAGTTGTGTCATAAACTAAACAAGTGTTTTAGAAATCAAGTTGTGTTGTGACTTTTAGAAATAATTTCTATGATGGTATTGGGACCTATGTAACTCTGATCATTCTTATAAATGAAATAAAGTTTGTTTTATAAACGTATCTTTGAACGTTTACTAGGACTCGTGTGCATGTATTATGAAGTAGCACCCTAATCGTTGTATTCCGCTGCGTAAGGCATTTTGGGGGTGTTACAGAGTGGTATCAGAGCACGAGTTGTAGTGAACTAAGTCGTTTTACAAAACTTAGACTACAACTGTTTTTGGAAAAGTTTCACGAGTCCTTCACCGTTGTCCGATATCCGCACGCGCGTCGTTCCCGATCCTTAGAAGCCTTATGTGGTATATTTGATTGCATATTATGTGCGTAACAAGTGGTTGTCACTTGGTATAAGTAATGATTATATATGTATATACATATACATACGGCATCCATTCTATGGTGTACAATTATATATATCTTGATATTCGCTTCTTGCGAAGAGTTTAAATTCTTTAAACATTTCGATGCGATATGATAAAATTATTTTGATACGTGATGAAAACATAGTTGTTATACGATTATCTTCGAAACTTTTTTGCGACTTTACTTTTCATCTTTTAGTGATGTTGATTCGTCGTAGTTTGTCGGTCCCATTGGGTGACTTATTTTTCGACTCCGAGTTCGAATATTTTCCCATTGCTTTCAAATCACATATGTTGTTTCGTAACCTATTGTTTTGAAATCTTTCAGTTGATGGGAGTGTGACTTTTATATGTCATCCCATGAACCCTCATTGTCTTGGAAAACGACTATTAATTTATTCTCGCGTAACGTGTCATTTGGAAACGTCTATCTTTTGAGCTTTCGAATAAAGTTGGTGTGTTGTGCTCCTATTCTTTCTCGTATCGACCTCTACTTAGCAAGTCATGAAATGTTTGATTCTGGAAATTTATGATTTTTTGTGTTTGAAGGAGTCTTAAGTCATCGGGTATGGCTTTGTATTGGCGTTGGAGGAATTAAAATGGTGTTTGGTTGGATTTTGAAATGGATTTTACGGTAGCTTGTAACCAGCAGGTTGTGGGGTTGATTGTGAATTATTTTTGGTCTTACGGCACTTGGGAAAGCCAATTGAGATGTTGGTACATGTTTAAGGTACATGTGGTGAGTTGTATAGAATTTTATCTCCTCCGGATGAGTGAGATAACGTCATTTTACTAAAACTAGTCAAATCTGGTATACTGTTGGGAAAAGGAGTATAACTTCATATTTTTGTAATAACTTTTCAAAAGAAAATGTAGGTACCTATAGAAGACTCTTAGGGATATCACCTCTAATTAGTTTCACATCAAAAGCACTAATAAATTTTAAATTACGCTCATTTTCGTAAACCACAATAATTGTTAAAATTTCTTTGGGGACTACTTTGGGATAGCAGTTTGTTGTATACGCTTCAAAACATTTTTGGTCCATGAAGACCTGAGAAATTAGACTAGGAGGTAGAGAAACCTCTTAGGTACATGTAGGAATTCGGATGGAGTCATATCGACACCCGACGAATGAGATATCGCAGAAATGGCAAAACTAGTAAAAAATTGAGACCGGAATTTGAATGAGTAACAGGTCCAAAAACTTATATAGCAACACCTAATTATGTAAAACTGTAAGTTCTAGATATTGAACAAACTTAGATTTGAGCGGTCGTTTCGGCTTTTACGAGCGTACGGTTTAGAAGATACACTCAGTTTGGTGGAAAGATAAAATTTTTGGAAATGGCGGCATTGATAAATAGGGGTAAAATGGTAATTTCAACTTGGATCCAAAACTTTCTGGGCAGTGGGCCCTGTGTTTCTGGAAATTAGACTCGAAATGCTTTCAGTAGGCGAAAATCTCATATCTTTATCATCCACGGACTAGTAAGTAGGAGGATTTCAAGATTTAGGTTTATCGGATTGATGTTATTGTTGCCTCAAAGTTTTATCTTATCACCGGCGTGGTGATTGTGCACTCTTTAGCTATTACTTATGATTTAGAACTCTAGGAGAGTTCATGTATATGTAGTTATGTATTGGGAACTTAAAACCGTTACGGTCGGATGTACTGACTTTGAAAGCCAATGATGTATCCCTTTTTGGGAAAATTGGTATGTATGTATGTTATTTTCGGCGTTGTTATTACGATTGTTGTAATTGTTCTTAGTTACGAGTTGTGAGGAGGTGTCATTGTGTATGTCATACTATGAGTGAAGCTTGGAGGTCATGGTTACCCTCGAGGCACTCGGCTTGTATGAGATTGATTTGACCCCGAGTGTTAGGCGGCCTAGACTGACGAATCTTTCGCATGTGTATGATACTTACTTGCATTATCCATGAGCGGGTATTATTTTTGAAACTTGCTGTGACCGTTGACCAAACTATCTTAAACGATGCTTCGTAGATTGATGATTTTAAAACTGTGAATTGCAATAACGAATTTGTGTGTTGAACAAATGTCGTTGCGCGAATCATACTGATTTTGTTGTATAAACTATTTGTGTGAACAATGGAAAAATATGTTATCAAACTTTATAACTAACCTTGTGGTATCAAATAAATCTTCTTTTCAAAAAAAAATTTAAAATTTTACACATGTATGATATATATATATGGGTAACATTTCCTTTTTTTTTAAATAATAAGAATAGAAGGCGGTGCTGTCTTCTTTTCTTCTTTTGATTTGATAAAAATTTTACTTCTTAAATAATTTTTTTATATACTTACGCATGTAGCGTACGAAAAAGGAACGTTTTGACGAGGATGGACATGATGTCGTTTGGTCCTCAATTATGCATAACTTGATCAACTATGCATAATTTAGGAAGAACCACGCTATGTCGGATAAATCGTCACCCTTAAAACGCTTGGTAATTAAGATAAATATTTGGGTCAAGCTTCCGGAAGGAGAAAATATTTTTACCCTACTACGGATACTTATGCAAGTAACCCTATATGTCGATTCAAAAGGATATAACCAACTAATCATTAATAGATAAATTACAAAATGAAACGGGATGAGTTTTCGAAACTACAAAATATTATTGTGTATACAACACCTTGATATCAACCAAACATTCTTAACATACAAAAGGTAGTAAACATTCAAATACGAACTAATAATTCTTTGTAAAAAAACATTTGTAGTTGAATTTGAATAATTCCCATCTTTGTAGCTTCATAGCCCGCCCGATGGGCGATAAGATCAAGTTGTATGGACAAAAACATAAACCAAAGAAACTCAACTACTTCACTACAATTTAGTTTTTGCCAATGGCTAAAGATTTCTGCCTTCACATGTCAAATCAATAGTTTTCTTATGAAATATGGCTTTTTCGCGTCCTTGGTATTGAACATTATTGATCTGTATTTATACTTCTGCGCACTGATGGATCTACCCCGCTTTTCAAACATTGCAGATTCAAACGAAACAGCACCTTTGCAGGGGTCAGCAACATTCGCTTCATCACTTAATTCACCTTCAATCTCCCCATGAACCTTGCAATACCTTCAACGTATTTGAGACCAACATATATATTATTAAAAAAAATAAGTTTACACCAAAAAATACAAAAATAAATAATTCATAAAAGAATTGTTAACTAAGTACATACATTACTTGGTGTCTTAGTTCGCTTAATGTCATCTTGTTCACATCAGAATCATCAATACTATTGCAAAATTTTCATTATCTTTTTCTAGTTCATTCTTTGACATTTTTATTTTATCTTATTATTTCACTGCCAAGGACAACATAAAATGATTAATAGAATGAAAAGAGAAATCATCTTCTTCATCAAATTAAATTATGATTTTTTGTGGATTGGTGAACTTATTAGGGTTTAACTTCAAAAGTTGCAGAATAACAATAACTCACAAAAAAGTAATGCGGCATCTAAATTGTAAGCATACCAATTTGGTACTCCATTGGCATCGTGAAGCATAAAAAGTTCACATAATCGAGGCTGCAATTGGTAAAATATAAGTCAAATCGAAATTTTAAAACCGAAAAAAAGTGCAGCCGATGTAATCTTTTGTCACTCAATATACTTATCATCAAGATGAACCTTCACGAAATTTGAATGTTATCCTTGTAGTTAACTTCAGTGAAAAAAAGTTATGTTTGCGTCGATGTAAAGTAAGCATGTATAAATTATAATCAAGCAATTGTGATGCAAGCTTTAAATCTTCTTTATACTTATCAAGATAAGGCTTGTATGCAGCTGCTACTCATGACAAACTTCTACATTATTCCCTCAATGTGTTAAGGCGACAATCCCTTTCTCAATAGAACTCATTTTAGTATAGTGCACCTCCAGACACACCTATATAGTTAATAAAATCAGGATCCTAAACATAATTCAGTTTATCAGCAATAAAATTTTCCAAAAATTAAAGAGCAATAAAATACTAATACATATGCTTTCGAACATATTTGTTTATATTTGTTGAGAAGCTTGTGCACTTCTTGCCTATTTGTTTCATGTCGTGTCATGATCTAATTCGGATCAAGTTGGTTTATTGAAAATTTTGTGGCCATTGAAATTAATAGACATTAGAAATTTTTATAAATAAAGCATACATATATTTTCATGTTCTTGCATAAAATGCCAACCCTAAAAAAGAAAAAGGCATGCGACCTACAAAAAGTTATGAACTCAAAGGACTACTCAAATAAAGACATTCATTGCAAGAGCCAAAAATGTTTTATATATGTGACTACATATAACCTATGTAGGGAGTATCCTAAACTTTATACTAAGATAATCCCAACGAAAATTTAAGATACAATACCATTCTTGTCAAATAAATCATATGATAGTGGTTATGGAAAACACTGTAATAAAGAAATAAAATACATCAAAAGAAAAAAAGATTCTAACAACGATTCAAACATATGTCAGTTGTTTGCATTAGTCAACTATATTAAAATTAGACCCTGATAAGGGTTTTAAAAAACCATTCTGTACCCGAATGAATCCCATGTCACATCGCCATAGAACCATCATTTCCAACCCAACTGCTAGAAATATCTATTTTTAGGTTAATAATTTCATGAAAATTTATTAAAACTAACAATTAGTTTATAAGATATGACATGAAGAATTACATTGTTCCAATAATACTATAGTTGTATAAATATAATGATCTAGAAGTTTGTATCATGTATGCATCAAACGCACACTTTTGTAATGTTTGATCCATTCGACCCTTCTCCTTATTTAGATATATGTTTGTTTTCCATGTCAGAGTTCAAACATAACATGAATATAAAAGCATTCATAAGTTAAAGGGTCGAATTATCCTTTTCAAGAAGTAATTTACCTGCCTACGGTGTGAGTAACAAACTGGCTTTCACCAATTAGTCTGTCATGCTCGTCACATCTAATTTCCAGCAATTTGCACCCCTGAATGTACATTTTCATGCACAAGTATCATATAGTTAATTAGCATTTCATGTATACTGTGTGTTCTGATATCGATAGTATGTTTACTTTGTGCTCCATACTGTTGTTATCGGCAGTATGATTAACAAAAACAATAAGTGAAATATATACTCTTCATTATATACACTAACTATTTATTAAAAAAACAACTTTTAGGGCCAAGTATTGTTAAACGTCAACCTGACCCACCTCATTTCAAAAATCATCAATATGTACCCATGTTGAGTCAAACCCATTTGAGTATAGGACTACATGGTTAACTGTTTGGTCATATCACATATCAACTGGTCAAAAGGCGGCAGTACATCATTTTTAGTTTTTGACATTGATTTTAGGGTAGTGAAATTTTAATAAACTACTTGTTAAACATATTCATTTGAATGTATTTTGACCCGTTATACAATGACCAAGTAACACATTTAATCTCTATAAAAAGACCCATCATAGTGTTCCCAAAATCTTAATCAGAATTCCACTATAGAAAGTTATTTGCACATATAAAAATTACCCGCAAAATGCTTACTTGGTAGAATTGGTAAAATTCCTAAAGATATGCCGTGTAAAGAGTGTTTCTCATAATCCACAAATCCATCAAGCACTGCTATGTTCCATTCTAAACATTTTTTCTGATATAAAACTCTGCAAATTTTGATAGCGTGTAAGTTTGTTAGAAAAAATTAAGTAGCAAATCTGCAAAACCACCATCATCAACACCACCATGCCGTTTCGGTAACTGTCTAACCCCCACCAAATCTGCAAAACAAAAAATTAATGAACCATAAGTCAACAATCAGGAACAAAAACACTGACCGCCTTGCTCAACATAGAAACTTGTGCTCTCACGAATATACCAAAATCAACGCCAGCCTTGGCCCGTTCGACGTACAAACTGCCCGTGAGAATTGCTTTTATCAAACTTTTGTGAACCTGAAAATAATATAATGAAGAAGATTCTCTAGTTAGCATGAAAATAATACTATACGCACAAAATGGATAATGGGGATAACGTATATAACAGAAAGAAAACAAAACAAAAATGAATTTGATCACGAAATTAAACATTACCTGTGATGATGTTGCATAAAATGAGTACGTGTGATTAACAACTTCCCTTTCTAGTGTGATAACCATACCTCGATTCTGAAAAAAAAACACATAAAATGTTAGTGCAAAACTGCCAATCAACAAATATACAGAAAAAAATAAACTACTACATATATTTGACATCTAAAATTTAAACAAACCGGCCCTAGGCTTCAGTATGACCAGTTAACAGAATCTCTTAAGGCTTGAAGTCAAAGCCGTGAAAGGATCTTTTGAGATAAACACACTGACTCTTTCTAACAATTGCATGTCCGCATCACCTTCATTCAATTACAGTGGGTCTTGTTAACAACTGCATCACCTTCATTCCATTACATAATTGATTGTAAATTGTCAATCGAGAAAATATTTAACCTAAAACAAAAACTAAAAGCGAACAATCAAACAATAAAAAAAAAAAAAAAAAAAAAAAAAAAAAACAATAAAAAGTTATTACATATACCAGTAAGTTTGAAAAATAGATAGCGAGTTTTTTAGAGGATATTGCGTTTTTAAAAGCATTGATCAGGACCGATAGGTGTGCTTGATGAAGTTTTTGTCTAATATTCACCTAGACCTGGAATCATAACCACTAAAAACAGAGAATAAGTAAATTGTAGTGAAAAAGATTCATATAATAAACTAAAAAAATTGCCTAAAACATGAATAAAATTGTACGAAATATGACTAAAAAGTGGAACAAATAAATTAAAAGCAAAATGATGAAAATAAATAATGTTTTTCAAAGAAATTTAATCTTCTTGTGAAAGTAATGAATCAGTCAAAAAGATTTTGAATTCGTGATTTAATTTAGGAAACGCTTTATTATTAAGATTAAATTCTTTCCGGATTGGTAGAGGGTTTTGTTAGGTTTTCAGTTAATGAAATTGATATAGGGATATATAGGGATTGTGTTTGACTGGATTCAAATTAGTCAATAGATAGGCTTGAATAATGATGAGTTATTTAAGTATGACATTTTTGTTTTTTATCATCCATCATAACAATTGCGTTTGGTCTTGTGGTTGAGACGTTTGTTCTTAAAACAAACAACCCGGTTTCGAATCTAACCAGGGATAAATATTTTTAAAAAATTACGGATTCATGCCATGTAGATGTCCTAGTAGGCATTGAGGTGGCAAAGAAAACCTCATAAATAGTGACATGGCACTTAGGGACATGGACAGTTTATGACATGGCTTTAGTGACGTGTCGTAAACTGTCCTATATATAAGTAAAGATATATATGATTTTGTTGATACGATGAACGCATCATTGATTATACTTTTTGGTATAGTAATCGAGCGACTCTAATTATAGGTCGTGATCATGTTTGTGGATTTTCGTGCTAGACTTCATTGTTTAATCATCGGCTTTTGATCAAGGTGAGTTCATAGCCTCGCTTTTAAAGTTTTCAATGTTTTTAACTCCGCGAGGGGGATATATTGCTTGTTTTGTGAAATTGAACGCAAACTGTTTTGATACTTGAATATGATTCCTTCACTACTGAGTATATGCCTTTTTGCTGTGTGACCGTTAGTTACCATGTGTTGGTGAACGCTAATGCATTAAATAGATCTATTGGGTTTGACAACCCTGTCCGGGGTTTGAATCCGTTGGGACCACCCTGTCAAACGGACATTTTGTGGTTAGTATTAGGAGAAGTGGCATACTTCTCGGACATGATTTCGTCCTACGGGATGAATGTGTTAAGTTTCGGTACACGGGCTCTTTAGTTGGAAATCACTATTTTTATAACTTGACTTACGAGCCAACGTTATACGCTTTGTTGAACCAAATTATGCGTTCTAACTATTATTTGTAAACTCTATGAATTCACTCAACGTTTTGTTGACGTTTTTAAGCATGTATCTCAGGTTAGGTATTGTTGATGGCTTGGACGGCATGGAACGCGGATATCAAGGACGGTGTCTCGGTGAAGAAATCAAGTCGTGTTGTGACTTTTAGAAATAATTTATATGATGGTATTGGGACCTATGTAACTCTAATCATTCTTATAAATGAAATAAAGTTTGTTTTATAAACGTATCTTTGAACGTTTACTGGGACTCGTGTGCATGTATTATGAAGTAGCACCCCAATCGTTGTATTCCGTTGCGTAGGGCATTTTGGGGGTGTTACACTTAGTGACCATTTGATTCGAGCGTACCCAAACTATTCCCTTAGAGAACGATAATAACCCCCCGCGTCTTGCCTATACTAAACTACAACGGTTAGGTACACTGCCTAGGAGGGTTGTAAAACTTACGCGTTTGCAACATCCGCATCAAGTTTTTGGCGCCGCTATCGGGGAATAGTCTAGGTTTCGAATTCTATCTAGCTTAGGCCTACTCACTAGATTCCTATCAATTGAGAATTTTATTTTCTTGTCAATTAGCTTTCTCGTAGTCTATCTTTTTCTTCGTTCCCTTTGCCTCGTGAACCCTCCTATCTAAAACCTTCGCTATGACCCGTAGTACTATTAAGAAATTAGAGGAACCCCTTGATGAGCCCGAGAGAGAGAGAGATACACAGGCGTAGGAAAGCGGCTAGCCGCTAGCAACGGAACGAATCCTTAGCCATCGCCGGAAGAAATCTTTTCGATGACGAAACCTCGTTTGTCATCAATTCGGAAACCATAGTAATCCCTCCAATCAAAAGCTCCCACTTGAAAATTTTACTAATTGATTTTGAATTTGAACGCTCTTCTTATTGATTTTGATTCGCATTTGTTGTTTCGTAAATCTTCATTTTGAGACTTCCTGTTAATGGGAGTATGACTTTTATATGTCATCCCATGAACCTTCATTGTTTTGGAAAACAGTTATAAACTTACTCCCGCGTAATATGTCGTTTGGAAACGTCTATCTTTGAAGCCTTTCGAATAAAGTTGGTGTGTTGTGCTTTGAATTACTTCGTCGTGACTCTACTTAGTAAGTCGTGAATGTTTGATTATGGAATTTCGTCGAGTTGATGTGTTTGAAAGAGTGTTAAGTGTTGGGTTGGCTTTGTAATTGGCGTTTGAAAGGAAATTAAAATGGTGTTGATTGGATTTTGAAATGGATTATACGACAGTTTGTAACCAGCAGGTTGTGGGGGTTGATTGTGAATTATTTTTGGTCATAAGGCACCTAGGAAATCAAATATGGATGTGGGCATATGTCTTAAGTGTATGTGGTTCTTTGGATAGGGTCGTATCTCCTCTGGATGAGTGAGATATCGTCGTCTTACTAAAACTAGTCAAATATGGAACACTTTTGGGAAAAGGGGTATAACTCTATATTTTTGCAATAACTTTTCAAAAGAAAATTTAGGTACCTGTAGAAAACTCTTAGGGATATCACCTCCAACTGGTTTCACATAAAAAGCATCAATGAATTTCAGGTTACACTGATTTTCATAAACTACAAAAAAAATGTTGTCAAAATTTCTTTGGGGATTGCTTTGGGATAGAAGCTTGTTGGGTGTGTTTTAAAATATTTTTGGTACATGAAGACCTGAGAACTTAGACTAGGAGGAAGAGAAACCTCTTAGGTACATATAGGAATTCGGATGGAGTTATATCGACGCCCGACGAATAGGATATCGCCAAAATGGCAAAACTAGTCAAAAAAAATTTGAGACCAGAATTTGAATGAGTAATAAGTTCAAAAACTTATATAGCAACACCTAAACATGTAAAACTGTAAGTTCTAGATATCGAACAAACTTAGATTTGAGCAGTTGTTTCGGCTTTTGCGAACGCACAGTTTAGGGTGTGAACCTGATACCGACACTGAGAAGGGATCTTCTTGGAGATGTAAAGATTCCTAAGGCGGGTGGAAGCTGAGATGGTTAGTCCCGAGGTTGAAAGTGAGAAATGGAGAATTATGTTTCTGGAAATTAGACATGGAATGCTTCCCGTAGGCGAAAACCTCATACCTTTATCAACTACGAAATAGTACGTAGGAGGATTTCAAGATTTAGGTCCATTGGATTGAGGTTATTGTTGCCTCAGTGTTTTATCTTATCACCGGCATGATGATTGCGCATTCTTTAGCTATTACTTTTGATTTAGGACTCTAGGAGAGTTCATTGTATATGTAGTTATGTATTGGAAACTTAGAACCGTTACGGTTAGATGTACTGGCTTTGAAAGCCAATGATGTATCCCTTTGTGGGAAAATTGGTATGTATGTGTGTTATTTTCGGCATTGTTATTACAATTGTTTTAATTATTCTCGGTTATGAGTTAGGAGAAGGTGTCATTGTATAGGTTGTACTATGAGTGAAGCTTGGAGGTCGTGGTTACCCCCGAGGCACTCGGCTTGTGTGAGATTGATTTGACCTCGAGTGTTGGGAGACTTTAATTGGCGAATCTTTCGCATGTGTATGTTACTTGCTTGCATAGTCCATGAGTGGGTATTATTTTTGGTACTTGCTGTGACCGTTGGCCAAACTGTATCAAATGATGTCTTGCGAATTGATGATTTTAAAGTTTAGGGATCGCAATAACGAATTTGTGTGTTGGACAAATGTCGTTGCGCGAATTGTACTGACTTCGTATATAAACTATTTGTGTAAACCATGGAAAACGTGTTTTCTAATTTTATAAACCGACCCTGTGGTGTCAAACAAATCTTATTTTTAAAAAAATATGTTTCTTCTTTAAATAATAAGAATGAAAGGTGGTGCTATCTTCTTTTCTTTCTTCTGAAATAATTATATTTTTACTCTTTAAACTGTTTTTTTAATTTAACTTACGTATGTAGCATAAGGAAAAGAAACGTTTTGACGAGGAAGGACATGATGTCGTTTGGTCCTCAATTATGCATAACATGATCAACTATGCATAATTTAGGAAGAACTACGTTATGTCGGATAAATCGTCACCATTAAAACGCTTGGTAATTGAGATAAATGTTTGGGTCAAGCTTCCGGAAGGAGAAAATATTTTTACCCTACTACGGATTTTTATGCAAGTAACCCTATTCTTATCGACTGCATAGAGAGAGTCTCATGCGAGTCATTATGACCGAGTCGCTCCTAAGCAGAAATACCTACGGTATTGTTCAGAACGAGTGTGTCTGGAAAGGAGTAAAGCTTAGTTCGTAGTGTTTAAAATCGGTACCTGTTGTGGAGACGTGTCAAGACCAAGTATATTCGGTTTGCTAGTAAGCGATGATAGATTTAGCTATCAAGTGTGTGAACCTGATACCGAAACTGAGAAGGATCTTCCCTTAGAGAGTAAAAGATTCTAAGGTTGTGGAGAGCTGGAGGGTTATCCCTGAGTTTGAAAGTGAGAAATGGAGAAGACTTCTCCTACATTGAATGTATGTTGCCTTTGTAGTATCAACTGATGGACAGAAGAAAGACTTCTTTCCCCGAAATGGAAAGTAGTGGTAGTATAGTTATAAGTATACCTGATGTCATCGAAGATTAGAATAAGGCACTAAACGACACCTGACTTAAGGTTAGTTGATCCTACTCTTCGACCTACCGATTTTGTGTGCGTAATGAAAGATCGAAAAAGATTGCAGATTCTAGCCGAATGGCAACATCCGTTTTCACATCCCGAGGAGACGAACGAAGTAGCTAACGCCTTAATCGAATGGTATTAAAAATTAGGAAATGTAAGGATTATTTGATTTAAATGATTTGATTCATCGGGGATCATGAGCGATGTATAGTGATCCACACCGATTGTGCTAGTCGCCATGTAAAGACGTATGGAATTTTATTTTCGTCAAACAAGCAACTAAGCCAATGATGCTCAATGTTTCTTTGCTTTTTAATTTGTGTTCTGGATAATGTGGTTTTTTAGCGGATTATCGCCGCCAATTATGTGTATATTTTTAAAATTGCATTATGTGCTATGTGGGGTGGGGGGCCTTGAAAGATAAATGAGCGCTTATGTCGCTTTTGTGCAGCCGTGACGTGGCTAAGAATGTGAGCGGATGGGTATATTATGTAGATAAAGGGCGGCTTGAGAGATACACAAGCCTGATGAACCATTGTCGGTTGTGGCATGATAGCCCACAAGCGTGACCATGGTTGGCTAAAACCTAACTGTGAGTTAGTCGATATCATTACCAAAAGGCTTGGCCATCCGGTAAGCCAGGTGTAATGAGCAATCTGGCCGGTTGGGTGTAGACCCGCAATGATGAGCATGACCATTGCTGAGACTTCCTGATAAGTAGGCACAACTATTATGCTGAAACCTATAGAAAGCAAGCATGATTGTTGCTAAGTAGGATGATAAGCTAGGTAGGAATATAGAGTCATTATAAAATGACAAATAGGCAAATATGTGCTTATATAATTATGTGATTATGTGTAATGAAGCTATAATGCGTTTGATGGGGTCGTATGTACTCCGGAATATTTTTCGCAACTCGTGGTGCATTATTAAATGAGACCGGGAGGGCGACACGCGTATCTTGGTTTTTGGAAAATGATGAGTATTTTGATCTTGGATAATGATACATGTATATATAAATCGGTTGAATTGACCTCCTATCTTGGTTATAGCAGCGCATATGCTTTGAGTTTTTGGTAATGAAGTATATTTTTGGTTTCGAATATTGGTATATTTCCGTAATTGATCATTGACGTATGTTTTGGTTTTGGTAACGACATAAGTATTGTTCTTGGTTTTAAAAAGCAAGGTGCGCTCAGCTTTATTGTTTTTATGATCGCCAATTAAGTTTGGATCGATCATCCGTTTTGGAGATTTTCTCGTTAGAACGACGTGATAATTATTTTAATCGAATATATTCCGCGACATATATTGTCTTTTATGAAGAGCGCTAATATAAAGGTTAGAACGACGCGATCTGGTTTTGTCGAATATATTTTCGCGACTTGTTTTGCCTCTTACGATAAGAGCCTCCATGATTGTATTTTTATCTTGTGAGTATAATTACCCTTTGTTTCGACTGACTTTCAATCCGGAATAGTCAAAGCGAGTAGAAATCACATCTTTTGTTTAAGCAAGAACGCACGAGTCTGCGCGATGACGAGAAGCCGTCATGCCACGAACGAACGGTAAAACGAGTAGGAAAGGATGAGCACCGAGGACGGCGCTCCTTTAAGGTGGGTGGAATGTAACAACCCGAGTTTCACGACGCGTATGACGATCGCGAGTTCGACGTCATTATTATTGTTTTACGAATTTTCGTAAGCGAACGTCGACATTTAAAATTTTATTTGTCGTGAATAATTATTGTCGTATTTTAATACGGACGGAAATTTAAAATATTTATTTTTGACGTTTCGCGAGTCACCGTTTGACCGCGTGTTCGTTAACCGTTTCGAGCATCGTAAAAGTTTTCGACGCGTCTTGTTATTATTTTTAAGATCGTAAATTTATTATTTTTACGAATGTCGTCTTTTGTTCCTTGTTCGAGACAAACTCATTTTTTAAAATGTACACATTTTATTAAACGTTTTAAATTAAATTAATGTAACGGAAACAAATTTAGTCACGAAAGTATAATCCCGAGCCTTTGGTCGGTAACTTAACGAAATAAATAACCTTCGTACTAAAAATAGAAGACTTAAAGGATGAAGGGGCTAAATGTGACAAGAGACCAAAGTATTTTTCTATAAATACCAACTCCTACACACATAGTTTACTCTTTACGAAACACACACACTTTCTCTCCCCCTTTTTCTTTGTTCGGCTGGAAACCACCATACACCACCGCCGAAAAAGTTTTCCGGTCACCGGAAACCGCCGTGTCACCGGAAAAAGTCACATGCATTCCGATCAACCTATATTTTCCGAATCCCCTCGTCATTTCCTACGCATCTATCCAATAAAATTACACATGCAATGAGTATTTTTGGAGTTAGAATCCGGGCACAGAATTGTCAAGACATATTTTAATCACAAGGTATTTCAAAAACTAAGTGTTTATTATTTAAAATAAGGGGAGAAAATGTAATTAAAATATGATCTATTCGACTCAAGTGGTGAACAGTAAGAAAAGGTTTTATGGTTTGATCTTATACCCAACAACATCTTAATTTCATGACGATTCTGAAGTCATAAGGTGGTTAGGTTAGGAATCAATCCTATGATCCAACCAGAACCGGAGGATCTACCCAAGGATAATCCAAAGTTAGAAATAGCAGTCCTTAGGTATGATTGGAGATGAATGTATATGGGAATAATGCCGACTAAGCTAATACCGGAACAATCACAACAAGGTGTTAGTAATGACGTCCTAATAAGCATTGAAGGCGTTGAAGAATGAAAAAGAAATGTATGGATAAAGGGTCTAAAGAAAGAAGCCCTCCACACAACTTAAGGCAGAAACCGGGTCAATACATATGCTGTCAGAATCACATGTTGATTGCTGACATTGAAAACGACATCATGGACCCAGTGATGCAATGCACAACCCTTCCCAGCCATTCAAGTTTCTCTTAAAAGAAACTTGTCTCATTTGTCACAGAGATACACACGTTATCTATTGACATCTCATTCCGAGATCGTTGATATTAAATAGGTGGCAATCTGCTCAAGCCTCCGAGTACTAAAACCAAAATGCACTAATCAAGTCTAGAGCCAAGAGATTAATCTAAATCTTGTTAGGACACATTCCATCTCAAACACTTGTTGAACATCATCAAGTTTACAAGCTGTTAACAAGAGTCCTACGCAATATCCTTGTGATATTTTCTAAACATCCGAGTGTTACTTATGTATTCACAATGAAGATGGAAATCCTGCTTGAGTCAACATCAAACAAGCTCTTGGTAGGTGACTTGCGAGATTCTATATGAATCAAACTTGTAATAACTGGATATTGATTTGGTCCAGTAAATGAATTAACGGTTGATGAATTTTCATAAAAGCTCAAAACTCCCGATGTGTTACAAAAAATGCTTTTACAAGTAACACGTCAATTGATTTTCAAATCAATTTTATTGATTATCACTAACGTAAACCTGCAGGTTAAAATGGTGGTGACAGTATCTCAATCAACCAAAGTCGATTCATTACCACATATTCATGCTCATTCTACAAAGACAAACTATCATGAAAGCTCAAGATTTAAAGACAAAGACTTCCGCAAACTCTAATTTGAAGCTTTCAAGATTAGGCATAATATGAGAATGTTGGTAAAAGTCACAAGATCACAAGATGGCAAAGACGATAAAGACAATGACAAAGGCTCAAAGTCAAGATCGCAAAGCATGAAGGAACAAGCCTACAACAAAGAACAAAGAGAAGGACCAAGACCACATGAGCTTAACGACAAAAACAATCTCATTGATCTAATGAAGGAGTGTCATCAATGAACTCACTTCGGGGGAGATTGTTAGCCTCAAAATATTGAGTCAAACGTGAAGTTCGTTCATTATGTATTTAAGTCTCGGTCAATCAATTAGTTAATGTTGTAATAGTATAATATCGAGAATCAGGCTCGATAGTTAAACTAATATTATATATGTTTCGGGTTTAATCCCAAGGAAAACCCGAGCCCGGATCCTAGTTAAATATCCCGCGCGTACCTTTAATGTGACAGGGTATATAAACCTTTTCCTCTTGTGAAAAGGTTAGAGATTTCATAATATAACTTTTACATTTTCTTTCTATTCTCTCTCTATTCTCTCACTAGTTTCTCTCTCTAGAAATCTCTCATCTTCTTTCTTGATTTGATTCGTGTATGATATATATGTTATGAAGTGATTACGGGATCCTACAAAGACTATTACATGGCCCTTAGGAGTACACTAAGTGCATGTGAAATATATTAAAAGTGAATCAACCATAATAGGGGGCAAGGTAGTATGAAGACTATTACCCGATGGTATCCTTTCTACACAATCATGTTTCCCTAGACATATCAACAACGATACAGACAAAAGCTGGTTTTCTAGAGCCTAACATGCACATCCATCACAAGAAGCAACACCACTAAGATCTACATTCTAGGTTTTATACAATCATAAATAAACATAATAGAAGGTTTAGCCAAGCATATTAAAGATAAAGCAAGAGCATAGATAGATCAAACAACACATAGACATATTGAATGATTAAATAAATCTTACCTGATTAAAACCTGAGTTGGAGGAAGTACAATAGGATTTTTAGGCCCTAAATTCGTCCTTAACAGCTGCTAAATGAACTAGGGTTCGTACCCTCTTTTTATTCTAAAGTTACACACTCAAAACCCTAAATTTGGGTTTGTATATATAGGAAAAATGCTATGATGGCGTCGCGTTTTAATCCTGACGCCGTCATGAAAGAGAATATTCTAGATAATGGGCTGGGTCGTATGCTCTGACGCCGTCGTGGAATCTTGTGACGCCGTCTTGATCTTCGTGGTGACGGCGTCACGTTGTATTTGTGACGCCGTCTCCAGCCACTGTAGAGAAATTATTGATCAATGTTGGTGTGGGTCCGTAGTCTTGTCCGTTTCTTCTCAAAATGAGCCCAAGTCACGTGTAATTCTTCCAAATACCTTCCAAATGAGAAATACCTGAAAAGGAATGATTAAGTACCTATTTTGGGCATAAATGCATGATTTAGGGGGTTAAACGACCCTAAAAAAGTGTATAAAATGACACCTCATCACTATGCCACAAGGTAGAATTATCCACTACCATGGCGAGACATAATTTGTCTTGAGACTTATTTCCTAATTTCATTATGTATAAACCATTTTTCCTAATCCCGTTTCCTATGGTTTTACCATCTTTAATTATTTCACTACCTTCTTCCGTGAATAAGACTTGACACTTATTGTCACAAATTTGACCGACACTAAGTAACGACTTGATAATACCTCTATTTACAAATAAAGGGACAAGTAGCAAACTACCATCCCACTTATTTTACCCTATCACCCTAAAGGGGCGGATCAACCCAGGGACAGTGGCCCATTGGTGTTATTCTTCCATACCAAATAAACACTTGGCATTTTTTTGGTCTGCGAGAGGCTTATACGCTAGCTCACATGACTGACCATCAAACACACACACACAACTCATATTTTACACTCAAAATCTGAATTTGCTCTCTCCCTAGCACCCTTAGACGCCACCAACACCAACATAAACACCAAATTATAATTTTTTTTGAAGATCAAACAACAAGAACACTAGTGAATATGACTACCTAGTGTAATCCCTATATTTTTGAGGTGATAAAAGAGGTTTTTCAAGAAGGTTTTTGTACAAGTGGGGCTGAAGTTATAAGAAGGTTTTTATAAGAGTTTTGGGTAAATAAAATGTTGGTTGCAAAAAAGTATTTTTGGGTGAAGATTAAGCTTGGAGTTAAAGCCTTCATCAAGCTTGTTCTTATTTTGATCATTTTGATCATTTTTCTTACACTTTTTCTTGTGGTAAAATTTAATGAGTCTTGTTTTGTTTTTATTTTGATTTTCCAAATGTATAGTATATGTACGATGTATGATGATCAGAATACAAGTGGTTAATGCATGCATAGATCTAGATAGATTCTAACAAAGAATTACCATTAAACTATGAGACAAGTATAAAAAATTCATAAAGGACTGTACATGAACATAAGTTTATAAAACTCAGTAGGTTTGAGGTTGGATTTGATATCATGAGGTCATAGATAAATCTTTTATGAACATTTGGCAAATTGGATGATTCCAAGAGAGTAAATAATGAATAAGTTATAGTTAAAACACTAAAACAAGTCAAATATGGACCTTGCTGTACAGATTATGTAAAAAGTCATATTTATGAACTGAACCATTTAAAAAGCGAATACTAATGGTTGTTAGCTAAAAGTTCCATAGTAGATTCTAAATACATTGGATGGTCAACCAACTCTTACGGTTGTAAATGCGATAAAAAATGGAAAGTGTAAATTCAGATCCGAATTGTAACATGACCTTTATGTATAAAAGTAACCATAAGTATATTTATGACTAAAAGATGAACTAAAAGGGGTTTGCATCTGTAAAGTGGACTTAAATATGAAGCCAAGCATATAAATATATAAATTATACTATTTATGGTTTATAAATTACAATTATTTTCGTAACACAAAAGTATACAAATTTTCTTAAAAACCCGAACACTATATTATGTAAAATGGTTTTATGACTAAAACCCAAGGTGGTAGGACCCACTTCTTGGGAGTTTTATAAGGCTAATAAACTGATAATAAAAGTATCCCGACCCCGAGAACCCGAAAACTTATAATAAAAGTTGTATACTAGCTAAAATGGACCCGTAAGACTTATTGGACCACTAGGCCCAATGAAACAAAATGGACTATATGGACTTAGCATTAGGCCCAACTCACATGGACACTATAAATGGACTAAGAACCTGGGCTTAAAATGATAATATCCATAAAAGACTTAATGGACTTGGGTTAATGGGCTTTAATGAGCTTTGGGCCTAATATGACAATACAGTTAACAAATGGCTAAAAAAGTGCAAATAAAAAACATTAAAAGCTTAAGTTTAAAATACTACAGCATATAAACTTGATCATTCATGGTTTAACTACCATGTATACTATATATTTACTTTATTTTATGAGTTCTCGTTTAATTATTACCGACTGAAAACCTAAGACCCTATACAAATTGTATATGTCTTGGTTGATGCGACTCGCCTACTCCCGAAGTTTCCTTATTCATATCCGCTAGTTCTCTTTCGACAAAATCACTAGTGAGTTTCATAGCCCTGCATTTTAATACTTTAATGTTTTATAACCCACGAGGGTGATAACATGCTTGTTTTTTAAAAATAGACACAAGGGACCCAATGTAGCCTAGTAGCCTTGATTATTATAAGTTAGCTTAACTCGCTAGATAAAAGACCCGCAGAAATCATGAATTGTTAACTATCGGGTAATGGTAGACGCTTATACATGAAATATACTATTGGAGTGGCCAACCTCCATTCCGTAACGACGGCTAACGTCATGTGTCCGGGAAAATGACACAACGGATGCGTTGTAATAGAGAGTAATAAGCACTCAAGCGAGGTGTAAAAGTGGTGCATTTTTTATTATACTGATAACGTTTAATGTCATGAGGCCTTATAATAATTCCCCCTATAACTTTGTCTGATCCACATCGTTATTCATGAAGAGTTTGAGAATGATACTTGTGTTCGTAATTTTATATATATATAAACTCTAGGATTTACCAACATTATTGTTGGACTTTTTAACATTGGTTTTATTCTCAGGTCCTTGAAGGTAATTCGGTGATAAATTTTGGAGAAGCTAAAGAAATAAAATATTTTGAAGGCCCATATTTAAAGAAAATCAATCGAAGAAAACACGTGGCAAAGGTCTAGATTTTGCTATCATCAATTCATATACAACTGAAATAAAAAAAGGAACGCAATTTAGCGTTTACCTATTCCAATCACTTTAAAAGTCCACTGGAGCAAAAGGAGCGGCTGGATCATTCTGCATATCCTCTGCAATCCGTGTGTACGTGAAAAGAGGCCAATGATTGGTTATTCATTACTCATGGATTGGGATGAAAGTTACAAAATTACCCCTCCTACTCTTATAAAACCCACCCGCTCCCCTCAAGTTTGGACATGAGGAATTTTAGTTTTAAGTTTTACTCTTTACTTTAGCTTATTTTAGTTTTCTAGATTAGCTTATTTTTCGATTTCTGGCTTATTGTAACTCGTTTAAATCTTTAGCTTATTGAGATATTATATGAGCTTAATAGAAATCATGGTTTGCTTATTATTTTATGCTTATTGGTTCTTTTTCTTTTTGTATGTTTTCTTAATCAAATAAGCTAATCTGTTGAGCTTATTTCCTTAGCTTATTAATCTCAAAACTCCTTAAAAGCTTAAAGATCGACTCCTATAAGCTCTCTAAAGCTTATTTGAATCATTCTTATAAGCTTTTATGGACTTTTCAATATAATAAGCTTAAATAAGCTCGGGAATAGCTATATTTTTCTTGCTTTATTATTTAGAGTTTCTTTAGAAGCTTCCATCTTATTCTGATTTAATAAGCTCCTAAATATCTTATTTGAATTCAAATGAGCTTATATTGTTTAGATGTATTTCGTTTGCTTATTTGCTTATTTGAGTAGTTATTTGAATCGTTTAAGTGCTTATTTAGAATTCTAGAATCTGATTTCATTGCTTATGAGTGCTTATTTTGTTTTTGTATTGGCTTATAAAGTAGATTTAGTTTAAATCTCGTTTTAGCTTATAGTCGTGTTAGCTTATTGACTTGGTTTAAGTTTTACTTGTTTTAGTGCTTATTTTGTTATTAGAAGAACTTATCTTGTTTGTTTAATACTCCTGGCTTATTCTGATTGCTTATTTGTAGTGCTTAAATAGTTATTTGTCTCGTTTAAGAAAAGCGAGAGCTTATTCAATTATAATTGCATATCTCATATTGATTATTCGACCTTTAGGATCAGGACTTAGTATCCTTATTTTGTGTATGGCTTATACTGAAGATTTTTAAGGCTTATTTGGCTTATTAAAACTGACTTATTAATTCGATTTCTGGACCCACATTTAGCTTGTAGAATCGTTTTTCATTTAGGCCTTGCTAGGTTGATTGGGCCACGTTATTGCAATTTGGCTTGCATTTGTTTAGTATAGGTTGTGTTTGGTTTATGATATATTGGGCCAAGTAGGTAATAGAATTTGCAAATGGTAATTGTTAGAAAATGTTTTGTTTTAACAGTTTGTTGTATTTTGTGTTGCTTTTGGTACCGGTCGACTCATGAGGCGTGAAGCTTAAAGGTTTATTTAGCTAGATCGAATTGATTATTTGCTTTAGCTAAATAAATCGGGTGGTATTCGTTTATTTGTGGTTCTTCAATTCGGTCCAATTTTCTATTCTTTTTCAATTCATTCGTATAGCTTAGTATAAAATGTTTAGCTTTGCTTTGTTGATTATTGTTTGCTTAAATAATATGCTTAGTGAGTAGATTTTTTATATATGCTTGTTAAGTGTTAAATTGTTTAGTAAATTAAGTGTGATTAATAAAAAAGGGAAAATATTGATTAGTGATTTTTATATTACTTAAATTATTATTTTGGTTATTCGAGTAGGCAAAAGCCGTCAGAATAATTAGACATTAATTTAGTGATCGATATCTTAATAAAAGTTGTTTTCAATATAAGCCAATGTTGTGAGAATATAACTTGTTAGAAAGATATTGGTTCATTAATAAAGACTTAATTGTATGTTTAATTCACACTTAAGGATCTAATCAATACACTTAGCAAGCATATCTTTTATAATAGATCATTCTTCGTTTAATTGCTCGCTATTTGCTATCTAGTTTTTATATAGGTATTTTTATTAAATTTTTAGTTTAAAACCAAAACAAAAATATTCAATATTCAAGCATCAAACAAAATACTTTCGTGGATTTCAAATTCATCTCTCGCTGTGGATACGACACTCGGAAAATAGACTATTACTTTTCCTAAAGTAATTTTCATATCTAACAGGAAATACTATATATTATTACGACACGCGTTTGAACGTTTATTAAAAATGGCGCCGCGCCGGGGAGAGGTGTACGATCTAACACCGTGGTGTTAAGTGAAGTTAGTGCCTTAAAGATCCTTTCTTCAGAAAGTTTATTTTCCGTTATTTAAAAAAAATATAAAAATCCAAAAATATTTTATTTTTTATTTTTCTTTTATATAAATATTAAAAAATACCAAAAAAAAATTATTATTATCTTTATAAAAATATAAAAGTATTCTCCTTTATCCTCTTAT
Source organism: Tanacetum coccineum (assembly GCA_026074375.1). Classification (NCBI taxonomy): domain Eukaryota; kingdom Viridiplantae; phylum Streptophyta; class Magnoliopsida; order Asterales; family Asteraceae; genus Tanacetum; species Tanacetum coccineum. Next base: position 24,710 of record BQNB010040363.1, read on the forward strand.
TTCATTTAATTCTTATCTTCTTTATCCTTTAATGCCATATTCTTATTCTTTTTCGTTCAACCAACATGGTTGCTTTGGGTGTGGAGGTCCGTTAGATGGTTTACTTTGTCGACGGTGTACTTGCGAGTGGTGTGGAAATAATCTTGGAAATGGATTTTGTTCGATATGCGATTCAGGAGCTGGAAATTCATTCGTTTATGATCCAAATCTGAATTCTTTCAAATCCTCCATAACTTTTTTTTTTTAGAGTACAACACTCCACAGGCCCAAGTTTCGAGTCCAGTACTCGTGTGAGTTATAGGTCACGATTCTCACCATGGTTATGATTGTCCACCACGGGTACCGCTTGTCTATGAGCAGGAACCGTGCTACAATCAAAACTTTGGTGATAATTATTATGCACAAAATTCAATGAGTTTTCCATAACAATATCTTTGTTGTGAAAACTGTGGGGGTCCTCATACGAATTTTCAGTGTCAACCGAGGAATCAGAACTTCTATGAGCCTAATCTTTGCTATAATTCTAACTCTTCCGGTTTTGACCAACTCCCGTAGTATTCCACCGATCATCAACCTCAGAGTATTTTCAAGAAGACCCTTAACCAAGCAGAGGAAGAATGATGATAGAATAAAATCACCTAAAGATATGATTGAGTTCTCAAGAAATGCAACATTTAAACTATGCATATCCTGTTTGGAATGTTACCGAGAGCAGGTGGCTAATCTAAGTACTCAATCCTCCCAGCTTCGCGACATTTAAATTCTATATGCTAGATTACGATGATGAACAGGATGATGACGAGGAGAGTACTATTCCTTTGAATGAAATTATTTCTCAAATTCCTCCGTCTATTGCAATCACACCCGTCTTACCGACTATGGAGCCCGATGACTCTCTCATCATGGAATGAGGATCTTCGCACTATTCTGAAAGGAACAACGTATATCATAAAGTCTAGTGTTGAGGACCTTGTTCTAATCCCAAGGGAGTCCGAGGATACGTTCGACAGTGACAAAGACTGTGATTTGCCTTTCTGTGATAATTCTGTGATTTTCTCTAATCCTCTCTTTGATGCTAATGATGATTTTACCTCTAGTGATGACGAGTCACTTCCTGAGGAGGATGTTCCGAAGGAAAATTTTAAAATTTATTCGAACCCTCTTTTTGAATTTGATGAAGAGTACATCTCTAGTGACATAAATCCTCTTTATAATAAGGTGTTAGAGGACATCGAGAACAAAGGACCTCTTATGTTTCTAACCGAGATGAGCCGGCTTTAACCTAGTCGACACCCTCTTTCCGATGCTAAAGAGTATGCGATGTTTTCGAACCCAGAGCGATATTGATGAGATCGATGCTTTTCTAGATATTGATGTTTCTACGGATATTGAGGACGGTTATCATGATTCGAAGGGAGACATAATCTATCTTGAGTGTTTGCTTACTAATGATACTACCTATAATCTTCCTCCTGAGGTATTTTTAGATAATGACCCAAGAAGCTTAAAGGATGAACCTGATAATGATAATTTGAAGAGTATGGTCAAAGTTTTCGACCCCGGGATTCATGAGAAAATTATTTCTCCGACATATGTGAGGATACCCTTTGAGGATCGCCATTATTTTTCCCTCACATTTGTTATCAGAATCTTTCTTCCTTATCTCACTTATTCTATGGATTCTTCTCTTCTTCTCTCCTCCGGGAGTGAAGATACTATCTTTGACCCGGACATCTCCGTTTTAAGTTGCTATTCTCTAAAGCCGGTGGTATCTCATCAGAGTGGAACTTTCATATGCTTCAATGTTTATATAAACATCTTGAATGAAAGTCTGATGGAGATTTTATCTTCCACATGTTTCATCCCTAATATCACGATGATATGAGGAGAGTCAAGCTTAGAGACTACCGCACCCAAAACAAACGCTTCTAGGGAGGCAACCCCTGTCTTTTCTTCTTTCCAATTTTCTTAATATATAAGTGTGGTATTTTATATCCTGTGTGGGGGCGTGCTCTTTCTATGTTTTGTGTATCGTTTTGCTTGTATGAATTCCTACATCAAGAAGACCCGTGCTTTGTTTTCAATCCTCCAATCATCCGGTCTTCGATCTTCTGCTTATTTTAGAATCCTCAATCCTGATCATGTATATATATATTGTGTTTCTCCTTTCACACTTTGAATTTTTTGCATTTGCCTTTTTCGTTCCTAAGTGTGGGGGTAAACTGACATTTTTTAAACTTGAGCCTAATGTTCCATTCTAGAGTGGTGGTGATTTCTATTGAAATGTATCTTACATGTGCCGTTTCTGTTCCCTTCGCAATCCATATAATCAAATTTTTGCATCATTTTAAAAAAAAAATGATATAAGAAAATAAGAATAATATATATATAAAATATATATATATATAAATATATATATATATATATATTATTATACATAATGATATATAATAATATAAAATGTTAAGATATATGAATAAGTAGGCCCGGTCGAATAAGTAGCATTTGACTTGACCGAGTTTTAAAGACTAGCTTTCCCCTTATCTTTTTAGACTAAGCGTTTGCTAAAATTTTGCAAAGAACAAAAAATAATAGAGTTGAAATAATAAGTTAATCCAAGCGTGGATAGTTTGGATCACTTTAGAGCTCATTAAGAGGATAATTGCGGCTTTTTGCTCTCATACCAAAGCCCCCCCCCCCCTATTTTTTAAATTAAACGTTATATAATTAATTAAATAAATAAAGTAACTTTAGTTTTTTGCATTCTTATTGTTTAGATCCCTTCCTAGAAGATTCCTTCTATGAAATTATGTACACATCGAGGTTTTGTCAGTAAATTGTAGGGAAATTAGGCCTACCGATTCGACGGCTCGCTAACCGTGTGTCCCCTAGGTAGTTAAAAGACCACATGACTTGAAATTTGGCTATAAATAATAATAATGTGATAAACCAAAGACGAAATAAGACCATTAGACCATGGTCGGCTCGCATACCGATGTGGCAGTCGTTTAAAGGGTGGAGGTAATATTAATAATAAGAATTGTGGGCTGATAAAAGATTACTAGACCATGGTCGGCTCGCATACCGATGTGGCAGTTTTCAAAAGAAGGCCCATAGTAAGAATAATAAATCCAACTGATAAAAGTTTTACTGACTATGGTCGGACTCGCATACCGATGGACAATTTTCAAAAAGGTCACTGGATTCTCCTAGTCAAAATAAGACTCCTGGACCATGTCACTCGCCATACCGACTGTGGAAGTTGTTTAAAAGGACCGGGGGATAATAAAGTTTGCGAATAATAAAAATAATAAACCAAATTTCGACTCCGGGTAATCTAAAAAAAGCTTTCGTCCTGGACTCGTAGTTGAGTTTTTTCCGGATAAAAGTAAAAATGAAAAACCCCTAAATCAAAAAACGAATGAGAACCTAAAGTGGACCTTAGATCTCTCCATATCCGACTCTTTAGGAAAGGATTTCATGCAAACTAATTAATGTCTAAACCGGGTTATAACTATATATCAAAAAGGACATAATTATTTGTCATAATAATAATAATAAAAATAATAATAATAATAAAAATAAAATCCTTAGAAGATTTAGGAATAATGGGAGCGAAAAAGTGTTAAGTTTATATTACACAATTAAACATTATGAGTAGTGTTTAGCATCCTAATATTAATTTAACTGATGATTTTATTTTTAAGCCTTAGTTTGGGATTGTGAAAAGTCAAGGATGACGAACTCCCTTTCTTAAAGCTTTTAAATAAATTTTATTAAAATTTTATCTTTGATTTTATCTATTATTGAATAAGTGGTTAAAACGAGGGTGCTTGCGAATTAAATGATTTTTGAACCTTCTAATGACTTTTCTGTCTTGTTTAGATTGCGAGATCATAATTAAAGTGGGAATTAAATTATTTATTTGTCGGCTTGTTTTAGAAACGATTGCGTAGGGACAGCAATTGCTTTAGTGTGGGGAATTTGATGTGTTGCTAAAACAAACACCTTTTTAGCCCGGAAAACACTATTAAATCAACTAAAATGCTAAAATTTGAAAATTATCTTGCAAAAATAGATTGTATGGTATTTTTATGTCATGCAGTAAAAATTAAAAATGGCAAAACAGGAATTATCAGTGTTCGATTTGGTTAAGTTTTAATTATTTCTCAAGACAAATAAAGTCTGAAAAATCCCCGAGCATGCCATGGGAAAGAGCGCAAGAAAAAGAGTCCAACGATGCCCTCGGATCTTATTGGGCCAACCCGTAACCCACTTAATGGGCCGAACCAGTCCAAACAAGTAAAAGCCCAACAAAAGCCCAAAACAGTAATGTATAAATCTGAATTAAAAGGTTTGGGTGACATCACCCTACATCAGCTCACGTGCATAGAAATAAAATCAAATAAGGTCATGTGATGGCGCACTCGGTTTGATAAGACGAATAGAATTTAGCCACGTGGTGAGGCTAATTTACTATCTCAATTCATATACACTGAAATAATCAAAGGACGAGAATTAGCGTACTATTCAAGCAACTTTAAATATGTCCACATCGCGCAAAAGGAGCGCTAGATCATTCCTGCATATCCTACTACAATCCTGTGTACTGAAAAGGAGGGCCAATGATATGACAAATTCCATTACTCAATGATTGGGACGGAAGTTACAAAATTACCCCTCCTCCTCCTATAAAACCCACCCGCTCCCCTCAAGTTTAGACAGGAGGAATTTTAGTTTTAAGTTTTAGCTCTTTACTTTTAGCTTATTTTAGTTTTCTAGATTAGCTTATTTTTCAATTTTTAGCTTATTGCAACTCGTTTAAATCTTGAGCTTATTGAGATATTGTATCAAGAATGATTTGAGCTTAATAAAAATCATGGTTTGCTTATTATTTTATGCTTATTCATTCTTTTTCTTTTCGTATGTTTTTGCTTATCAAATAACTAATCCTTGAGCTTATTACCTAGCTTATTAATCTATAAAAACTCCATAAAGCATAAAGATACGACTCCTATAAAAAAGTTTTTTTTTTTTTTTTTTTTCTCTAAAGCTTATATGAATCATTCTTATAAGATTTTACGGACATTTCGATATAATAAGCTCAAATAAGCTCGGATCTAGCTTATTTTCTTGCTTTTATTGTTTTAGAGTTCTTAGAAGCTCATCTTATCTGATTTAATAAGCTTCTAAATAGCTTATGTGAATTTAGTTGAGCTTATATTGTTTAGATGTATTTCGTTTTCTTATTTGCTTATTTGAGTAGATATTTGAATCGTTTAAGTGCTTATTTAGAATTCTAGAATCTGATTTCATTGTTTATGAGTGCTTATTTTGTTTTACTATTGGCTTATAAAGTAGATTTAGTTTAAATCTCGTATTAGCTTATAGTCGTGTTAGCTTATTGACTTGGTTTTTAAGTTTTTACTTTGTTCAGTGCTTATTTCGTTATTAGAAGAGCTTATCTCGTTTGTTTAATACTCTTGGCTAGGTTCAAGTATTATTCATTACTATCTAAGAGGTCTTTTAAAAGGGTTGTGGGGTGTAGGTGTAAGATAACATATAATGGAAACAGAAACGGATGTGATACATTTGGGTGGCTTTGGGTAAATTTGGAGTGGAAGGGTTAGCTAATTATTTATACGAATACACGTTGGTTTGGTTGCTAAGCCAAGACTCGGACGAAGATATACAAACGCTACACAACTCTACATCAATCTCTTTCTTTTTCTTTTCTATTTTTCTCTTTTTTTTTGAGTAACATAATACATCACATGAGGTTTACAACACGTACCCCTATACTTGAGCTTTTACATGCTCGATATTTACAATCTAACTAATGACCCGATTTGAGGTGGATCAAAATAACATGGAGATCATCTAACAAACATATGAGGGTATTGACTTAACTTTTCTTCCCCATTCTTCTGCGAAATAAATACTACAATGAATCCCAATCGTCTTAAAACAGTATTTACAAGGATAAGGACTTAGCAACCGTGTACTCAAATAATTAACTTAGGTTATCACAATAATGTACTAAAAGTGAGTACATGCTAAAGCTATTTGGGTGTAACGATTGGTTTAAGGGTTAACAATGCTCTTCATTAATAATCTAGAATCCACCAGAAAATTACGAGAACCGTGGAAAAAAAGATAGGCTCGGAGGGTTGTACTACGGGTATCTTGCACTAAAAATGAGTGCATGGCAAGGGTGTGGGATAGTTATATGATCGGTGTGACCATCATAACAGTTACAGGTTTAAAACATGGGTTAATCATATTGCCTCTTATCAAGCAAATCCTAATACCTACTATGCAGTCTTGGAATGCATCACAAAAATAATTTCTAGAATTTAATATGCTACCGGTACACTCATATAATTTAATACTGATCTCAATGCTCCAGAAAAGGCGACGAAGACCACACGTACACATCCGTAACGACGTAATAGACACATGTGACTGCTCACTCCTTAACTCGAGAAGGCTAAAGGTATAAACTATCTTAGGTATCAATAATAGATACCCGGATTCCTAAAGATCTAAAGGCGAACCTCACATTTTTGGGGTGGAATTATGAGGGTTTTTATGCTAGTCATATAAATTCCTATCCATGAGACGCTATTAATACTCGGTTTTCGTCGGTATGTGTCATAAAAAAATTAAATTTTGGTAAAAAATCACCTCTTATGCTATGTTTCGATATATTACCCATCATTTTAAGGACAAAGCAAATAGCAAATGAAAGAATAGTTTCTAAGGCTTATTTTCCTCCCTACACTTAAGTTGAACATTGCCCTCAATGTTCTATAGAAGTACCTTAAAAACGAATAAAGGGAAAAGAAAACAAGTAAGTGAAACTAGTACTCCCTTGGTTTGCTCAATAATGGAGAAGAAACATGCGATAACTGGTTAAATCGTCCTCCGAGAATCATCCAACGAAACTTCCTAAGAACTTTAAAGCTTCTTCTCATCAAATATAACATGTAATCAAAGACAAAGACAACTATACCAAGCATAAAATGTGCGATAAACATAATATACAATGTGAATTTAGGGTTTGACTCGATAAAGCAGTAAAGATAGTGTTAGGATCTGTGACTAGATAGATCTTCTAGCCTTTGAGAATGTATAGTACTTATGTAATCACAAGCACATACGTGAGAGACTCTATCAAATGTTTAGGCGGAAACTAAACGATTCAATAAAGAAGAATACTATGAATAACGATCCTCTATGGATCTCTCTATTGATAATAAATTGATTTTGTGTTTTTACAATCGGTGTCCAACCCTAATGCTAAAGGTTTCTTTTATAGAGAAGAAACCCTAAATTAGTCAACAAGAAAACTAAAATCTCGTAAGAGATATACATCAATATCAATCACTTCCTAATTTATCTCATTCCTATATTAATGAGATAATACTATTGAATTTGGCTCAAAAGCGGATAAATTCCCCTATAATTATTATTTGCAAAATACCTTTGATTGAAATTAAGACGAGGTTAAAGACAAACAAAGCATGATTACAAGATAGTTCAAACATAATAAAACAAACTATAAAGTATTAAAACACACATGACACTCCTAATTGCGGGAAAAGTAAATTGGGTTGCCTCCCAAGAAGCGCTTTTCTTTATTAACGAGTCTTATAGCTAGACTCGAAGTCACACGTCCTTACGTGACTTCTCCTTTTCTTCTCTTAACCTCTCTTTCTAATTCCATTAGGTGTCGAATTTCCTTACTTATACTCTCATCTTCTTTGTACTCGGATCCTAAAGCTAGACTATCCGAGTAATAGGCTTTCCCACGGTTATCATTATTCTCAAGGACAAAGGGTGGTATCGACTCGGTGTTTACATCCTTAAGGTCTACATGGTTAAAAGTTTCCATCATATGAGGCATCTTAAATGTGATTTTCTCGTTATCTTTTTCGAAGGTGACCGTTCCTTCTCCATGATCATAAACAAGACCAGTTTCTTCTACAAATGGTTTTCCAAAGACTACTTCCCCTAGTTGGTGATCTATGATGCTAGTGGTATACTCCAAAATCATGAAACTACATTCGTATGTGAATTTTCCTACAAAAACTTTTAAACCCCTGACTCTTCTTACAAAGTTGCTGTTCTTACTAGGATTGGATGGTTTTTGTCTCGACTCAAGCCCTCTATTCATGATCCCATTGTATTGCTATTTAGACATAGCATTAATTGGTGATTATGGGTCGATGTAAGTTTGCCTTTTGAGGAAATGGCCAATCATGCAGGAGATCTTAATGTTATTCAAGTTTCCGGTTCTTATCTTTGCCTTAACCCATAATGGTTTGGGGTATTTTAAGCGTCACTCGTGATATTCTAATTCCTCTAAGGTGGAGAAGGTATCAAAGTATTCTATTTCATCCGTTTTGACAATTGGGTCAGTGATCTTACCATCCTCAAGCCATGAGTCGATTTCCAACTTTTTCTTAGGATCAAGAAACTCATAATTAGGGGTAGAACTAGATGGATTCGCATTCTCCATGATGAAGAATGGAATAGTCAATGGAAATTACAAACAAACACACAAAGAAGATATAGACTACAAGAAAGCTAATATGAGAAAATTAAATTCTTACTTGAAAGGATTCAAGTAAGTATAACTAAGCTACACTATGATCAAAATCTAACTATTCCCCAGACGGCGGCGCCAAAAACTTAATGCGGGTCTGTAAGACTTCTACACAAAGTTTTATAACTCCCTAGGTAGAGCACCTAATCGTTGTAGTAGTAGTATAGGCAAGGCTCAGGGGTTGTTCTCGTTTACTTGGAGAATAGGTTGGGAAGGCTTGACCAAGGTCTAACAGAATTCTAAGGGTTGAGAGAAGATTCTCTTTGTGTTTTTATATTTATAGGAAGGCAGTAAATCATATATTTGAGAGGTTTGGTTTGGTTTTTGCAATTTAAACTAAATAATAATCTACGCTAATGGTGATAACAATATAATAAAAGATTGTGTTTATTTAATCATGTATTACTCCTTAGATTGCTTATCCTAGTGTTGTTGCTTTGTCACACTTGTGATAATCTATGTAATTATTTCCTAAGTCATGAACGAATTACACGAACCCACTGTCTATTTACTATTCTGTTAAGGCAACGTACAAGTAAGGTAGTATGAAGACTATTACAAGGCTCTTAAGAGTATATTAAATGCATGTGAAATATATTAAGAGTGGATCAACCATATAAGAGGCAAGGTAGTATGAATACTGTTACCCGATGGTATCCTTTCTACACAATCATGTTTTCCTAGACATATCAACAGTAGTACAGACAAAAGCTGGTTTTATAAGACCTAACATGAATATCTATCACAAGAAGCAACACCACTAAGATCTACATTCTAGGTTTCATACAATCATAAATAAACACAATAGGAGGTTTAGCCAAGCATGTTATAGATAAAGCAAAAACATAAATGAATCAAACAACGCATAGACATATTGAATGCAGGGGCAGACCTAGGATTTTTAAGAAGGTGTTGCACAAAAGAAATGTTGGGCTAACTAAAGTTGCACCGTAAAAAACGAAAGTAGCAAAAAAATCAAGGGTTGCACATGCCACAAAAACGACAGTTTTGAAATCTTTTTGCATGATCAAATAAACCTTACTTGATTAAAACATGAGTTGGAGGAAGAACAATAGGGTTTTTAGGCCCTAAAATTGTCTCTAACAGCTGCTAAATGAATTTGTACCCTCTTTTTATTCTAAAGTTACATACTTAAAACCCTAAATTCGGGTTTGTATATATAGGAAAATTATTATGATGGCGTCGCGTTTTAGTCGTGACACCGCCACGAAAGAGAATATTCTAGATGATGGGCTGGGTCGTGCGCTCTGAAGCCGTCGTGGAATGTGTGACACCGTCATGGTCTTCGTTGTGACGGCGTCACGTTGAATCTGGGACGTCATCTCTAGCTGCTGAGAACATTATCTTGAGAGATGTTGGTATAGGTTCGTAGTCTTGTCTGTTTCTTCTCCACATGAGCCCAAGTCATGTGTAATTCTTCCAAATGCCTTCCAAATGTGAAATACCTGAAAAGGAACGATTAAGTACCTATTTTGGGCATAAATGCACGATTTAGGTGGTTAAACGACCCCAAAAAAATATATAAAATGACATCTCATCAACTATTTTATAAAACCTCCCAACAATGACGATATTTAAATGTTACTTGATCAAGAACTTTGGAGGTATATAACTTGAATAATGCTGATAAAAAATCCGATAATCGACCTGTAGAACTTGGAATAATGAATTGAGCCTTTTGTTTCATAATTAATAAGCACATTTATCTTTATCAATTGCATTAGATTTGATTGTCATTCTACTATACATATGAGTATATCTCTACTACTTTATAAAGCATTTAGCCAATTTCTAAAATTAGAAGTCTTAAAATTTTAAGTAAAAAACATTTCTTTATTAGGAAATCTATATGTCTCCTGATAAATGTAAGTATGTAACAACTAAACATTCAAAAGTATGTAACATGCAATGTCTTGTATTGTAACTGCTACATTTTTATGGCTTATTTTTATGGCCCAAATACAAAACGTCCCTCCCATTTTTATGGCCCATTTATACATATTAAAAAGATTTCCACTCTTTAATTACTTGGCCAATAACTCGCACACATTATGAAACTTAATACATTCAATTCTGTAACCTACACCTTCAAAACGTAATAGCCTAATTTTTAAATGTACCCACCTAATTTCCAAACTAAGCCTAATTCGTAACAGTCCATCTCAACACTTAAGAGTATTTATGTTTATTTGTAACAGCCCATTACACACTATATAAACCCCACCCCCTAAATAAATAAACACACAAAGACCATTTTTGTTGGTATAAACACCCAAACTCACCCCAAACAAGCACACCACCCACATATTTACATTCATGTATCTCTCTCTCAAACCTAAAACACCATCCGCCACCCGCATATGATACCGACTACCGTCGTCAACAACAACAACTAATAGGTAAAGAATTGCAATCAGATTTAATAATATTATTCGTCTTATTATCACAACCTCTTTTTTTCTACTGCATGGTCAATATTATTTTGAGAAATTAAATGTATAAGTTCTAACAGTTCATTAAATATCTTTAATTGTATAAGTTGTAAGAGCCAATTATTTGTAACAATCCAATAAATGTCTTAAATTCCTAAAATTATAACGCCTCTTCAACTTGTAAGATCCCATTATTGTGAAACTCAAAGCAGAAAACGAAAGCATCAATCAAGTAACGATCCCCTCGAGCCTGATACTAATAAAGATGTTGATAATAGCCATAGTGCACAAGAGTCATCGGCTACAACACAAAGGTGCTCTTCTCATTCTCTAACTCAAAGCACAAAACAAAATCATCATTTAAGCAATAATAACATCTCAAAGTTGTTTCTAAAATGGTGAGAATGATGATTGAGAAAAATAAAGAAAATAATGTTGGTTCTTGCCGTAAGAAGTTGGATACACTTGAAAAATATATTTCTAAAATAATGATAATGATGGTGGAGAAAAATAAAGAAGTTGATGCGGGCTTTAAAAAGTTAGAGGTGCTTAAAGAAGATGTTTCTAAAATGACGAGAATGATGATGGAGAAAAGTAAAGAAGATGATGTTGGTGCTTGGTTTAAAAGGGTTGGGGGTAATTGAAGAAGATGTTTCTAAATTGACGAGAATGGTGATGAAGAAAAATAAAAAAGATGATATTGGTACTTGCTTTAAAAAGTTAGAGACACTTGAAGAAGATGTTTCTAAATTGACGAGAATGATGATGGAGAAAAATAAAAAAGATGTTGTGGGCCTCAAAAAGTTAGAGACACTTAAACAAGATGCTTCTAAATTGACGAGATTGATGATGGAGAAAAACAAAGAAGATGATATGGGTGCTTGCATTAAAAAGTTGGATAAAATGAGATGGGAAGCAGAAGAACCAATATATGACACTGCATTTTTGTTGTTTGGTCAAAGTGCGGATTACAGGAAACTTTGGTTGCACTTGAAGCCGAATGGGTAAAAAATGCTAGAAATATGTTTGGATTATTGGATTGACTCAAGGAAAAAAGTGTAGTTTAAGCTTTTGTCATCTGTTGATATGATTTTGTTTTGTCTTGAAGTCGAACCAAAAAGTTATGTTTTTATAGAGGGGCTAGAATGCTGTACAAACTGTTCGTAAAGATTCTGATTTAGTATATAACTTGTAATGATGCAACTTGCTATGCTGTGTAATTTGCTGTAGTATATGATTTTTACAGTTATAGTATATGATTTTAACAACAGGTCATTAGGGATTGTATTCTGGAGCTAGCTGTCGATAGAACTTATCTTGAGCTAGGCTCGTAAGCTTAAATCATGTTTGGAAGAATACAGCTTCTTATCCATGTCCAAGAGAATTGTGTCACCCAAACAGATTTATAGGAGAGTATATCAATAGACGTCCCAGATAAAGATGAAACATTAGGGACTTGTGAAGCTTGATTTGATCACAATTAATGTTCAGTTGGTTCATTTTTTTGTTGGTAATTTTAGTGTAATTAACTATCATTTTATGTAATTGTGTTTTACTTAAGACCAGTGGCCTTATGCAAGTTTAGCTCAAGACAAGTAAGGATGTGTGGAGTGCACACTTGTCATAGTTAGCTTGATATAGCCACGATAAAGACGCAAGGTCAAGGGGCAGTATACAAAGAATAATATTCTTTAGATTTGCCATAACCAAAAATAACCACTTTTCGGTGGTTACTTAATAACCGAAAATAACCACTTTTCGGTGGTTACTTAGTGTCTTTTAATAACCATTGAGATGGTTGGGAAAATAACCGAAAGTAACCACTTTTTGGTGGTTACAAATAACCACTTTTCGGTGGTTATTTATAACTAGATTATGGTCTCATTTTCAAAATAGAACAATATAAAATACTCTAATGTTTTCTGATCGATTTCTCATGCCTTAGAATTCGATTGCCAATCTGTCTTATCCGATTAAGGATTTTGTGAACCCGAGGGATATAGGGTCAAAATACTTTAATCTGAAAGTGATTACATAATTCAGATTGATATCCATATTATAGACTATTCACTGACCACAAAATATTCCTGCAAAGATTAAAGTATTTTTTTTGGTTTTAATCATGTGAGACACTGTTAATGATATGACCGCGAAGTTTGGAAAGTTGATAAGCTTGAGAGGAATGGTTTTAGGCGATGACAGAAGAAGATGCACTTTCTTCTCACCACGTTGAAGGTTGTATACGTGTTGAGGACCCTTATGCTTGAGTTTATGGAGGATGAAACGATGCAAGTGGGAGAATGACGATTACATCTGTCATGGACACATCTTGAACGGTATGTCTGATGCCTTATTTGATGTACACCAAAACGTGGGTTCGACAAAGGAGTTATGGGACCAACTTGAACCAAAATACATGGCAGAAGATGCTTCTAGTAAGAAGTTTCTTGTTAGTAATTTTAATAATTACAAGACGGTTGATTCAAGGTCTGTGATGGAACAATATCATGAACTCCTTCGAATTATAGGACAATTTACACAGCATGGTTTGAATATGGATGAATCCATTTCTGTGTCTAGTGTCATAGACAAACTGCCACTCTCATTGACGGATTTCAAACACACTTTAAAAATAACAAGGATGAGTTGTCACTGGTATAACTTGGAAGTCACTTTTTCATAGAGAAAACTCTAAGGGCGGAAGAAAGTGGCAAAGGAAAGGGCAAAGAAATTGTTTGTTCTTCTTCGGTTAACATGATAGAAGATGGTAAGAACAAAAAAAACAACAAAAATACCAAGGGAAAGAAAAGGAATAATGATGGTAACAATGATGGATCCAACAGAAAGTCTAAATTGACTTGTTGGAAGTGTGGCAAAACTGGTCACTTCAAAAGGGATTGTCGTGTTAAAAAGAACAATGTTGGAAACACATTTGGTTTGGGACAAGGATCTAATGATCCTAATCTATCACAAGGTCTGAATTTTAACTTTGATGTAATTCCTTTTAATCATTATGTGTCACATATTTATGAAATATGTTATGTATAGAATGATGCATTTGCTTGGTGGATTGACTCGGGTGCAACTTGTCATTCATGTAAGGATCGTTGCTGGTTTAAGACTTTTCATCCGGTACAAGATGGATTTGTTCTTCATATAGGTGACGAGTCAACCAAACCAATATTTGGTCATGGAAATGTTGTTTTAGAATTCAGTTTTGGAAAAACTATTACTCTAGTTAATATTGTGTATGTATCGAGGCTTAGGAAAAACCTTATGTCCGGTCCCATGTTAAATAAGTATGGTTATAAACAAGTGTATGAATCTTATAAGTATATCTTATCAAGACATGGTGTATTTGTTGGTTTCGGTTACTATAATAATGGCATTTTTATGTTAAATCCCAATAAAGTTCCTAATACTTTTAGTATTGCTTGCATGATTAGTTCTAAAGATGTTGATTCTTCTATGTGGCATGCTCGTCTAGGACACGTTCACTATAAACGTATGCTTGCTATGTCTAAGGATAATTTAATTCCAGAATTTGATATTACCTTAGAAAAATGTAACACATGCATGTTAACTAAAATTACTAGACAACCTTTCAAAGATATAAGACAAGATTCTAATGTTTTAGAATTGATAAATAGTAATCTATGTGATTTTCATACCACTCCTTCGTTGGGGAATAAGAAGTATGTAGTCACTTTTATAGATGATGCATCTAGATTTTGTTATGTTTATCTATGCCATGCTAAAGATGAAGCCTTATATTAATTTAAAATCTATAAAACTGAGGTTGAGTTGCAACAAAATGATTTAATTAAAACTTTACGCACGAATAAAGGTGGTGATTATTATGATCCTGTTTATTTCCAATCCGTAGGAATCATACATGTGACTACGGCTCCTTATACACCACAACAAAATGGTGTGTCCGAAAGGAAAAAACAAAGCTCTTAAAGAAACGGTTAATTCCATGCTATCTTACTCGGGTTTGAGTAAAGGATTTTGGGGTGAAGCCATGTTAACGGCTTGCTATTTATTAAATAGAGTTCCTAATAAAAGGAACAAAGTCACCCTATATGAACTTTGGTAAAAAAACGACCTAACTTGTCATATTTACGAGTTTAGGGTTGTAGGGCTGTTGTAAGACTCTTGGAACCCAAAAGGAAAAATTTTGGGTGAAAAGGGTATTAATTGCATCTTTATTGGATATGTTGAGCATCCCAAGGTATATAGATTCTATGTAATAGAACCTAATGAATATATATCTATTAATTTGGTTATAAAGTCAAGAGATGCAATGTTTGATGAAAAACGATTCACTTCAATACCTAGACCTAAAAGTCTGTTGCCAAGTTCAAATGAAGATCAAATTGGTAAAACTCTGATTGAAACTCTTACAGCTCGTAGGAGTAATAGAGCAAGGGTAGCTAAATCATTCGGATCTGATTTTTAACTATATTTGGTTGAGGGATCAAGAGATGAGATTGGACCTCAATATTCTTACTGTTATAGTATAGAAGAGGATCTAAGAACGTTTGATGAAGCTATGCAATCTCGTGATGTTGTATTTTAGAAAGAAGCAATCAATGATGAAATGGATTCAAATATGGAAAATAATACATGGATTTTATTTGATTTACCACCAGGTTGCAAACCTTTGGGTTGCAAATGGATATTCAAAAAGAAGATGAAAGTTGATAGAACCATTGACAAGTTTAAAGCTAGATTGGTGATCCAAGGCATTAGATAAAAGGAAGGAATCAATTATTTCGATACATATGCTCTTGTTGCTCGAATATCCACAATTTGATTATTGATTGCTTTAGCAGCAACATATAATCTAGTGATCGATCAAATGGATGTCAAAACAACAATCTTGAATGGTGATTTGGAAGAGGAGGTATATATGAAGCAACCAGAAGGATTTATTATGACTGGAAATGAGCATAAGGTGTGTAAATTAATTAAATGATTATATGGACTTAAGCAGACTCCAAAGCAGTGGCATTAAAAATTTAATGAGGTTGTCTTATCTGATGGGTTTGTACTAAACTAGTCTGACAAGTGTGTATACTACAAATTTGATAAATCCGGTAATGGAGTCATCATTTACTTATATGTTGATGACATGTTGATCTTTGGGACTGATCAAGATCAAGTGGATAAAATGAAAGAGTTTTTGTCATCAAATTTCTCCATGAAAGACACGGGGGAGGCTGACGTGATTCTTGGTATAAGGATTAAACGTGAGGATAAGGGTATAATAATTACTCAATCATAATATATTGAGAAAAAACTCAAGAAGTTTAAATGTGATGATTGTTGTCCAGTCAGCACTCCTTTGGATCCGACTATCAAACTTATACCTAATACAGGCACGGTTGTAAATCAACTTGAGTACTCTAGAGCAATTGGTTGCTTGATGTATGCAATGACAAGCACAAGACCAGATATTGCTTATGATGTGGGTAAATTGAGTAAGTACACTAGTAATCCTAGTACTCATCACTGTCAAGCTATAATGAGGGTATTCAGTACTTAAAGAAAACCATGGATTATGGTTTATCTTTCCTTTAGTTTTAGAAGGATATTCTGATGCAAGTTGGATAACTAATTCAGAAGATCATACTTCTGCAACTGGTTGGGTATATTTGCTTAGTGGAGGTGCCATTTCATGGGCTTCCGAGAAGCAAACTTGTAATACTGACTCAACAATGGAAGCAAAGTTTGTAGCTTTAGTTGCAGCTGGCAAAGAGGCAGAATGGTTGAAGAATCTGATATATGAGATTTTGTTGTGGCCAAAACCAATTTCTCCTATTTCTATTCATTGTGATAGTGTAGCCACTTTGGCTAAGGCATATTCTCAAATATATAATGAAAAGTCTAGACACTTAGGTGTTATACACAGTATGGTTCGTGAGCTCATTACAAATGGAGTGATATTCGTAGACTTTGTTAGATCTCATCAAAACATGACGGATCACTTGACAAAAGGATTAGCTCGAGACTTAGTGCATAAGTTGGCTACCGGGATGGGATTAAAGTCCATCAAAATCTCTAATGATGAGACACCCAATTCCCTTCTAGCTAGCGCTAGGAGCTGAATTCAATGTGAAAAGCTCATTTTTAGTGATTGGAGCACATTAAACACAATCATCCCAAGGTATGTGCTCGGTTCTACAGTTGATGTTAGGTCGAAGTTCAACTTCTTAATAGTTCTATTGAAAAATTGCATGTGCAGGTGCAAGAATAAAAGGACTACCTGTGTGAGCATGAAGTTTTTCTGCTTCAAGAAGCTTTGGACTTGGCTTTTATATGCTCATCAAAGGATATGGACACATGGCTATATAATAGTGTCATGTTTATAAACTTTAGAGTATTACAATAACTTATGTGTATATTATCTTCGGTTATTCATATGAATTGAAGGGTTCAATCCTAAACGAAACCCTAATTTTCGAATTTATGGAATGTAAAATATACTAAGTGAAAATTCAATCCATAGTGACATTTTCATTTATGCATAAGTTTGGTTTGTTTTGTGTATTTTAGTAAATCAAGGATTACACTAAAATGGGGGAGGAATGTTGGTAATTTTAGTGTTATCAACATATTTTATGTAATTGTGTTTTACTTTGAGACTAATGGCCCTATACAAGTTTAGCTCGAGACGGGTTAGGAGGTGCAGAGTGCACAAGTTAGATTGATACCGCAAGGACAAAGATGTGGAGGTCAAGAGGCAGAGCCCCTTGCTGGGGTCCCGCTACCATGTCAGCGGGCAGGGGTCGAGGGGGCAGCGCCTCTCGCGGGGTTTGGGGAAGCGCCCCAAAACCTAAACGATTTTTATGAACCGGTATTAAAGGTCTTACCAAATTTTCCCGCAAAAACCCAAAAGTCGCCTCTTTTTCCAACCGACACAACGGTTGGTGTATAACCGAAAATAACTGATTTTCGGTTATGATTATAAACAGTATTGGTCTCATTTGAAGAACAGAACATTAACAAATACTCTAACGTTTTCTGATCGATTTCTCGTGCCTTAGAATTCGATTGCCAATCTATCTTATCCGATTAAGGATTTCGTGAACCCGAGGCATATAGGGTCGAAATACTTTAATCTGAAATTGATTACACGATTCAGGTTGATATCCAGATTATTAACCATTCACACACCCGATAATATTCCTACAATATATGGAGAGTACCTTTGGCAAGAAAACAAAGTTGGGTCAACAAGGGCTTCAGAAGAAGCAGCGAAATGATTTTTGGCAAAACTTATCGTCTCATCCTTATCACTCTTCCGATCCTTAACAATGTTACCCATTTCACGCTTAACAAGTTCAATGGCTTTAAGATGTAAAAGATAAATGATTCTCATCATCAAAATCAGTAAAGTCATTTCTCAACTAACCCGAAAAGCAAAAGTGGCCATTTCTTGTTCTTTTTACAAGGGCTCACACACCACATATGTCTCAATTTAAAACTTAAACTCACAACATAGTATGGTTGAAACGGATTGGGTCGGGTTGAGTCGACTCATACCCACTTGATGCCCATGTTTTTATAAACAACTCATTGTTTATATAATTGAAGTAACAACCGAGTTCTTCAAAGGAAACACGATTTAGGAGAATATAGTTATCTAAATTTATATTTTAAGCGGCTTTCAACCCATTTGACATGTCCTCTTTTTAGCTAAACTTATGTTTTTACACTTTTAAGATAAATACAATGCAAATCTACCTATTCTTCTAAGGCTATGCATATCGGCTTGTTCAAGTGGTCACGCTTTTATCAGTTTGATAATAGTATCGAATTTACTTTATATAGAGAGAGTACCTTTGACAAGTAAACAAAAGGGTAAAAGCCATAAATTACCAACGTACTTTCCAAAATTTCCCGACTTGAACCCTTTACTTTTTTATTAACACCGAAACCCACGTACTTTCAAGTTTTTAACCTACTTGAACCAAACGTTTGTACCGTTAGTTATTATGTGGCAACGTTAGTCCATTTAGCTAACGATCGCTTTGCATCGTTAGTTCTTTAACAATAATTTTCTTTATATGATTTTCTTTATATGATCTTTTAAGTGTTCGCTCGTTTTTTTACGTTTTCGTCCGTTTTTTACGATTTCGTCTGGGTTTTTACGTTTTCTTCTATTTTTTTTTTCGCCCTTTTTTTACGTTTTCGCCCGTTTTTACGTTTTCGTCCGGTTTCTTACGTTTTATTACGTTTTCGTCCGTTGTTTTACGTTTTCGTCCGTATTTTTACGATTTCGTCTAGTTTTACGTTTTTGTTCGTTTTTTTACGTTTTCGTCACTTTCGTCTGTTTTTACGTTTTCTTCCGATCTTTTACATTTTCGTCTGTTCTTTACGTTTTCGTCCGTTTTTTTACGTTTTCGTACGATTTCAACCGTGTTTGTACGATTTCGTCTGTATTTTACGTTTTTTACGTTTTTGTATGTTATTTTACGTTTCTTTACGTTTTCGTACGATTTAAAAAACGAACGAAGATTAAAAAAATGTGCGAAAGCGTAAAAGAACAAACGAAAACGTAAAAAGCATACGAAATGGTAAAAACGGACGAAAACGTAAGAAAATGTACGAAAGTGTAAGAAACCGGAAGAAAACGTAAAAAATGGGCGAAAACGTAAAAAA
>BQNB010040364.1:0-47464 GCA_026074375.1 Tanacetum coccineum
GGACACGTCGACTTTATTTATAGAAGTAGACGGGATATGTTGCTGACCACCAAAGTAATACACAAACACGTAAGGGGACGTTTGGTATGATGGATTGGAAAGGTGAAAAACGGAATGAGAAAGAATTCCTTATTTTGGTACATCAAAGAATGAGAATAAAGAATTAAAATATGATTATTTGGAAAGCAAATCTATTCTTTAAAAAAATGGAGAATGGTGAGAATCACCAACTTGAGAATCAAAAAACTATGTAAAAAATGGACAAATCATGTGTGTGGCACATGTTTTTCATTTACGTTGTTGTTCGTTAAAAAATTTTAAAAAATTTTAAAAAAAATTCGTACTTTTTAAAATCTTATCTTTTTTAAATAAATTTTATTTTTTTCGTACTTTTTAAATTTAACAAAAAATTAATTTTTAAAAAAATTAAGAAAAAATAAAAAGGTTAAAACTTTTTACGTTTTACTTTGATTTTTTTTTACTTTTTTATTTTTTCTAACTTTAAAAAAAATTAATTATTTTCGTAGAAAAAAATTAACTTTAAAAAAAATTAAAATTTAAAAAGTACGAAAAAAATTTAAATTTTTTTGTAAAATAAAGATTTTAAAAAGTTTGAAATTTTTTAAAAATTTTTGTAAATTTTTTTTTTTAATTTTTACGAAAAATATTTTTTTAAATATAAAAAGTACGAAAAAAGATTTAATTTTTAAAAAAAAATTAAGATTTTACAAAGTACAAATTTTTTTAAAAACATGATATTTCTCACATTGATTCTTTATTGGGTATCAAACATATGAATCTATCCTCTTTCTTAGGACTTATTCTCTTTCTTTACGATTTCATTCTTTAATTCATTTCCATTCTTTGCGATTAAGTCGTACCAAACCTCCCCTAAGACCTCCCCATACAAATTCATATCGAAAAGCAATACAACTAAAAAGAAACATGTACTTACACATACCAGATGTTGTTTCAAAATGTTGCAACTGTGGCTCACAACGCAATTTGTATTCTGACTCACATATACATTTTTTTCTTCGACGAAACATTTGTAGACCAGATAACCTCACCAACACCGTAAACAATCCCGGCAAGATCAGACATCCCAACATCACCCGCACTCATCTGTTCGCTACCGTCCGTAGCGACACACTTAGGGACCAACTTCCTTTTAGTTTTCATTGGAAAATATCAGTTTCTAAAGTGGACCCCCTATCAAAATTCTACAACATCCTACTCCTCTACATACTAATAGGCATGGCAATAAGCAAAGGAAACATTCTAAAGTGCTATTAGATGTGGCAATAACCAAATAGCATAACGCACATGCAAAATGCGTTAGTAAATTATAGTAAACACAAAACATGATCGACATGTAAATTACTAACCTACTATCACATAACAAAAGGAATATGTAACGGCACTTAAACTCAGTTAACAATAAAAACACACATCCACAACAACCAAAATTGAACACATAAAATCAAAGAAACAACCATATGAGATCCGCATACCCTTAATATGATTGTCAGCAAGATGGAAGATAAGGGTATGGAGATAGGCAAAAGAACTATCGAGAAGAATAAGTAACGAAGTACGTAAATTAAGAAGAGACAAAGTATTAATTAAAAAAACAAAAAGAAAAAAGGGACTGTTCAAGGGGTGAGCAAAAAAACCAAAAATGAACCGAATCGAAAATAATCGAACCGAACTAAAATAACCTAACCGAATTCGCCAAAACCGAAGCGAACCGAACTACTAATTCGGTTCTCGGGTTGGATATGGGTTTCGCACTCTGAAAATGGCGCAAGAAAAAAAAACAAACGCTCTTAACAGTGTTTTTTGGATTCTTACTGCCTTCTGAAAATGAACATAAAAAAATAAACAGTCCCTTAATGACTTTAAATTTCTGACCGCGTTCTTTTGAATGATTCACCAGATTTTAAAAAATGTTGTTAAGAAGGTATTTTTCTGAAAAACCCAAACAACCAAAAACCTTAATCTCCTTAAAAAATCTTATTTTAAAGAAAATCTCCTTAATCTCTTAAAAATTCTTTATTCCAAGAAAAAAATAATGTTAAATCACAATCAAATGTTTTTTTTTGATTGTTGAAAATTGCGAAAATGCTTAAAAGGTGGTTTTTGAAAAATAAATTTTTTAGAACAAATTTTGAACTTTTGAATTGAAAATTTTCCTACTACACGAATTGAAAACTTTTAAATTCACAATGAAATGGAAAATCTTGCAAATCCTTTTAAACACTATTTTTCTGAAGGTTAAACCCCAACTTACCTCTAAAAAAACTTGCACCTATTTTTTCGGAAGAAAATTTATACCACGATTTGGGAAAGGCATTTGGCCTTAACCCTTATTATTTAAATTCGCATCGAAAATGAAACACGTTAATGGTTTGTTTTTTTTTGAATTCATATCATTCCGGGTGTTTTAGTTTTTTCAAATTCACATTAGAAGAAAGAAGAGTTGGCCAAATTAAAAAAAATGAAAAAAAAAATTTATTGACGAATGATTCTCGAGGTTTTGGTCTTTTTTTACCATTGGGCTTTTTTTCGTAAAATTGGCGGAGAACAACCATTACTGTTTGTATAAATTCGATTTTCTTTAGTTTGCAATGGCGTTTTAAAATAAAATAAAAGTAATGTGTCCCGCGGCCCCCCACTTAATTTTTTTTTTGAGACCATGGTTTTTATAATCTGAATTTCACCTTTATGAAACCCCATTTATTGTCCTATGTTATATTGGTTTTTTTATTGTTGCACGTTAAAAATGATCTTTTTTTTTACTTATGTTCCAAGAATAATTTTTTAAGAGTCCTCCTAAAAATGCGATTGTAAATTTGTTTTTTTTTTGCCAGGTTTTGAGTTTCCCCTTTTTTATATGTTATTTGGCAAAATTGGACGGTTTTTATTGGCTATAATGTTCCCCTGGGATGGTTTTACGGCCATTTAAAATGTCTTAGTTTATATTTATCATATCGAAGCCTTCAGCACAAGGCGAATCCGAGCCTTCACAGAGCGCAACTTAATCAAAAATAACAAGTAAAAACAAAATGTGTATTTTATATAGTGTTCATAAAATAAGGGATATGTATAGATTTATTTTAAAGGAACATTTGGTTAAAACATTTTATGGAAAATTTTTTTTGTACAACGTTTTTTTTATAAAGGTACAATATACCCATTTATGTAATTCACACCCTTATAAACTCATATATATTAATCATTCCATTTGAGGTTCCCCCGAAGATCTTAATCAAAATGTAACCTTTTAATATTATAAATCGGGATTTTTTGTTGTTTGCGAATATTTATTCCCATATAGTTTTCTTTCCCAATAATGGTGTGAATTTTAAAAAATTTTAGATCGTGGTAATCCATTTTTAATTTTTTTTTTGATGCCAATTAAAATTTATTTTCATTTTGTGTTTATTTAGGGAAATGGAAAAACCCAAAACAAGTTGGGTCCAATGTAGGGGGGGTTTTTGTTGGGAAAAGTGGACCTTCTGATCTCTTTCTTTTAAATCTCTTATCCCACTTCTCTTCCCCTCTTCTTAACCTTTCCCCTCTTTACTACATATAATTGGAGCTTTAACTTCCCAAATCCTTGAAAAAGTGAAAAATGCCTTAAATCTATTTTATTTTAAGAAAGGGGGGACACGAAATTACTAAAAATTGGGGTAAATTAATTTTTCCTTTGGTGATGCACTTGTTTTAGAAATCCAAAAAACCAAAAAAAAATGTGGGAAATTGAAGATGCCTCTTTGAGTTAAAAATCATTTTCTTTCTATTTTTGTAATGTTAAAATGTCGATGAAAAGCTCCGGTGGGGATTATATGAATCCTCAAGAAAAAGGAGACATATATTACTACATATAATCATTTGATATGTCCCAACGAAATCACTGTTTGCCCTCATAACACTGTTTGATGGTTCCCAGCCAATACTAACCGTAGCCACTGGCCCACCGTGTTAAGCCTAGCCATATCCCCCCCGTCTCCCCTTTACTTTTCTCTGGAAATCCAAATCTACACGACGTCTTAATCTTTCTGGAATCCATCTAAACCAATCCATAGTTTTTCCCACTGTCCCCCAGACAGGTTTTTTTTTTAGTATTAAAGGGCCCCTTTTTTGGTTTTTTGTCCCCGTTTTGAGATTCCAACGGCCGGTTTTTTTATTACCCAGGTTCCACAAGACACTATACCGACTACCCGATGTCCGAATACCTAAAATTAAGGTTTATGTGTTTTTTTATTTTTTTTTTTTACAGATTAATGATATGGAATTTGGTTTTTTTGTAATGTTTTTTTTTTACTATTTTGCAAATAAAAATAATCCCTAAATAAAGCTTTAGGGGAGTATTGACTATTGCGATTTTTTTATTTGTTAGATTTTTGGTTTTTGACCCTTACGTTTGCCGGGTCCTAATTGATTCCCCTAGGATTTTTTTTTGATGATTTGATATTTAACAAATAATCATCTAATTTTTTTTTATGCAAATTTATATTTTTTTTTAAGGCGAGTGGGTGTTTTTCTAAAGTAATTATTTCTTTATTTTTGATGTTTTTAAAATTGGTGTGTGTTTGGCAATAGGGGGGGGGAAGAATGACAACCCCCAGCGACACGAAAAACAACTCCCGTGTTGCTGATTGAAATTAAGAGTAAAAAAATTTTATGATGTTTTTTTCCGCGTTTATATGTTTTGTCTCCATAACATACGGACGCGAGGCTTGGTAATTTTTTTGAATGGGGTTTACCTCCTACCGGAAATTGTTTGTTTTTTAGCAACAGCCAAGGTAAAATTGGGCGAGGTTGACAAATTGACCCCGGCCTAAATGCTTTTGCAGCCACAATTGGTTTTTCGTTTTTCTTTTTTAAATATTTGCAGACATGGCTGTGTGAATGAAATCTTTTATAATATGTTTTTTTGTTCTTTGTCCTGCGGATAGTGGAAGGATGGCAGAGTGCGAGTATTGATTGCCTCAGCAACCTCCATGAGCGTAGGCACATCAATTACTCCAAGCCAAATTTATTATACGCAATAGCCGTTTAATACGACGGTTGGTTTTTTTTTCGTCCAAAAACCCTGGTAAAGCTGGCTAAGCCCATACAATTGTAACCCAACCTCCAAATCGTCCCCCTACGTCCAGTATAGCAAGTAATAATAACATCTTCCCTCCATCCCTCCTTGTTTTTGCGTTTCTTTTTTTTAGCCAATAAGCCCAACCAATATAGGCCACCACTATTTTTTTTTTGTTCTGGGAGAGACATGCTCCCCATAGTAATAGTCAATAAATAAGTGAGGAGGTTGTTCTGCCTTTTAAAGTTTGTGCCGCTTGAAAAATTGGTATTTTCAAAGTGTAGAAAGAACAACCGCCGTATTCTTTGGCGGGGTATTTAATACATAACCGCAGCCATGGTCCTGGTTTTTTTGTTTTCTGACTTAGGCGACCCCCATATCCAGTTTGGGGGGGGGGGGGGGGGGGGGGGGGGGGGGGGCTAAATTGATATTGGTTCCAGGGCGGGAAGAACGACAGTTATTTTTTGGCGGGCTCCCGGTTTGACACCTACACCAGCGACAGTGGGGTTTTTTTCATTCAGGGTTTGGGGGGGTCCCTTAACTATTGTATGCAGATATTTTATGTGTGGGGTTAGCCATTGCCTCATGTACCTGGTCAATCATCAAGTAATCCATTTTTTTTATTTGGGTTTTTTTCAAAACATTACGGCTTTCCAACCCACAACACCAGAAATCCTCTGAAAAAACTCCCCATTGAAATACACATATTATTCAAGCCAAGATCCCACCACCCCCCGTGGTTTTTCCCTTAATGTTTTTGGGTTTTGGTTTTTTGTGGTATATTCTTGTGGGGGGAAATTTACGTTTTCCCCGTGTTTTTTTTGCAATTTGTAGATTTTTAAATTGGTTTTTTTAAATTTTTGTTTTGCTTTTTTGGAAATTTAAGGCCTTTTATTTGATTTTAATGAACCTGTTTTAAGATTTGTAATGTTTTTGAAGAAGGTGAATAAATCGGCTTAACGGTCTGTTGGCGAAATCCTGTGTCCCAGTATCGATCAAATATATGCACACGATCGTAAACAACCATCATTCTTCAACTTCCTGTAACCATAACGGCGTCCCCTCCAACCTTTTTGGAACCCATAAAGCCAAACAACAAGCAAATCCATCAAGTGTACAAACTTCGTTTCCTCTTACTTTCCTTAAACCCCTTTATCATTCTGCTTATTTTGGCCTTTTATATTACATAGGTTTTTCCCTTAATTCCGTAATTAATAACTTAATGTTTTTTGGGTTTTGGGGGGCCACCATTGATTAAACATAGTGGTACTCACTACCTTTTTTTTGCATTGGTTTTTCCCGGTTTTAAAATGGTGGCCTTACAATTAAATATAATTTCCTGGCGAAGTATACATTGCTTTACTTTTTAAAAAATTGCTAACGCCTAAACAGTTTTGCTTTAAACATATACCCATTAGCCTTGCCTAAATATATGTTTTACTTTAGTTCCTAAGCAACCCTGATAAATTTATGAAATAAACAAAATTGTATACACACACTGTTTAAACGAAAAGTTAGCAATAGAAAAGTCCCCATTTTTATCAATGTCCATTTTTGACGGGTTTGATTTTCTTAAAAAAACAAGAAATAAACTCCACTGAGACATGGACTAATGGGCTTCGATTTATGGACATTGATGATGACACCTTCGAAAATTAATTCGTCGTTGCCAAAGATAAGTATCAATTGGTTTATCATTTTACATATACCTGTTGGTTGGCCATGCTTTATAAAAGGAAGAATATAATTTAACCATCATTCCGTGTTACCCCTTCCGATACCGAAGATTGGCCTTTTAACAAATCCAGTACGTATGGCCCCCCAATGTCCAAGAATAAAGGCCAACAAAACAACATTAAACTTTTAACGTGTAAGTTTACCCTTATTTAAGCAACCTAATTGGTAACCTTATTTTTTTCCCAGATATGTTTTTTTTTTTTTTACCACAACCTTTTTTCCTTTAATTTTTGGTTGCGGTAACTTAATTTCAGATATTAAGCACCCCCAAATCCCGGCCGGAAGCCTGTCAATACTTCAACATGATTAAGTAAACTTATATACTTAAAAAAATATACTAAATTACTACAAATTACATTTTTTACGTCTTACCAAACTCCTTTTCATTGCAACCATTGCTTTAGACATGAGGTACCTAGAAGTCAGCCCAAACATGCCGACCTTAACTTATATTAGCAGCAACCTCTATACCAATTTACTTCGCACCCTATGTATGTACGTCTAACACCTCATTACTTGTGCTGATATATACATACTGGTCTAAATAGCGAACAACAGCTATTTCATCCAACAAAAGCAACGCCCAAGAATCTGCTTCATCAACCCGGTACCAACATTCCAAATACAAAGGCAACGCTGCAATATCGAAGAACAAGAACAAAGCAAAAATCAATACTCTATAGCATCACTTCTCAACGTTAGTCCGGAACACTACGAGATATAACATCCTTTCTGACTTATATTCATAAATTGTTATCTATGAAGGCATATACAACACGAATTTTGCTAAGTATACAATTATCTTTTGCGCTCCCAGTGTACAACGTACATATGATAATGGTACAGTTTGTAATCCTATATACAAAAGGCAATGTCATGGCACATAACCTTTAGCTTATCATCTGCTAGAACAAAATTCAAGTACTTCCATGTTTTGTCTAATCCATAATCCAATCATCATGTAATCCATTCGTCATAAAATAAGGGCAACCAACTTCTATTGTTTGTGAACCCAAATAGAAGGTGTTGTAGTGCATCATCTGATTTTCTACAGTAACAGAATAGCAAATAGGGTCGTCTACTAATGACCCGTTTCTATAGCATGTTTACAAGCACAATACACACTTTTGGCCCACGCTTTTTATTAGACATACATTCTTTTACATAAGCACTGAACATCATACAATTACCAGCTTTGTTACATTGTTGTAAACTAATCTCATCCTACAATCGATATCCAAAATCTAGAGTAAGTCGCTTTAAAATTTTCGACATTTTTAGAATTACAAAATAAGTAACGCAAAAACCTATATTGTTAAAACAACGGCTTCAACCTGTCATTTGTCATATGGAACGAGACGGCAGACAACTTTCACATGCTAGTTCAACATGGGTAACGACAAGATACGGAAGTATACCCTCATCAAAATACCAATTTCATTATACAAGGGACATTTTTCGATACCAGCAAAGGTGTTAAACCTTGAACCGCTGTTAGCTCTACCAGCACCCACATTTCTTATGAAACCTACTAATGCAAAACATAACGCCCCGCTGCAACGCACGGGTTATTTAGCTTGTTAAGATCATGGAAAGATACAAACAAGGCTAATTTCCTACCAATTTCTTGTTGTATATATCAGAATATCATACGGACGTTGGAGATCACCAATGTCAAGATCAAAAGCCACATAATTTTCATTAGGCCATTTTACAAACATTGGAACATGTGTTCCTTTTTTGGTTCCGCGTATGTTTTCAGTCAAAATTTTAGTAATTGATGCAATGTTGCAATTTGTTCTTTATAGTTTGTAGAGTAAATTACATAAATCGTCTCTAAAGTTTGGTCAAATTGCACGTTTCGTCCCAAACGTTAAGAAAGTGCAAGGATCGTCCCTGTGGAGAAACCTTTGGTGCAAGTATCGTCCCTGTCCCTGCGGGGACGATACTTGCACCAAAGGTTTCTCTAATTTTTTTTCCCACATGGACTATACTTGCACCAAAGGTTTCCCCATAGGGACGATCCTTGCACTTTCGTAACGTTTGGGACAAAACATGCAATTTGGCCAAACTTTAAGGACGATTTATGCAATTTACTCTAGTTTTTATGTGAATATTGATATCTCGGATTTTTAAGAAATTAATGAGAGTGTTCCTCAGAATGTGTAGTTAATGTAAATAAGTTCACAAACTTCAAAAGCACGACCTTTATGTATGAGTAAAGATTCAAATGATGCATAGGACACTTCAACTTCAACTATAGCACCATGCAAAATATCAAAATGTTCAAACACTAACTTATCATCTTTATCAATATTAATGAAAAGATACTTTGAGGCCCAAGGGTCAAACGGGTTCCTCAACGTTAATTTTTGTATTGAGATGCATTGTTTCGGCTGTGTTTAGGACGCTTATTTGTGTGTTGACGACTCATTAAATTCTCTATTACACACACAGGACATGAGGAAGAATGTAGTGGGACCAGATCATTTTCACTGCGTGCGACATCAAAACCAGGAATCTTAATTTTAAATATATTATTTATGCCCTCTAACAAGATCATGAATTTCTAAACTTTGCCTTCGGAATACGAACTCACTGACGACATTACAGCATCTCACCTTATGCTCCGATATTATGATCTTGGAGACAGATCTTCAGATCATTCGCACAAAAAAGTGTTTACTAACTAATTTAATATTAATTCTGAAGCTGATCATTATTTAACTATTCATTGGTTCACAAGTTTAAGTCATCTTCCTATTGTGGTCTACTTTTAACTTGGAATTATAAAAGCAGATTAACAGGAGCTTTACGTTAAAAATCATGACTTGAAAACAGTCAGAAGGTGACTGAAATGCCCTCGCTAAAATTTTGAACACAACGCGTACCGACCCAAAATAATTAAATTGTATTTAATTATCATAAGTTATTAAATAAAAATATTTAATAAATTAATTATCTGGTTAATCGAAAATGTGTGTTAAAATTTCGTTTTACGGATAAAGTTTGTCGGAAAAATATATATATGAATAATAAACGTTTTAAATAAATTCTATAAAACAATTACAAAAATTAGTCGAGTGAATACTCATTTTTATCAGAAAAATGATTCGGAAAACAATGGCGAAAGTTTCGAGATTTGAACCGTCCGTTAAGTCTTTCAAATGAGTCCCGAACCAATATGTAGGTCCTTATAAACAGGATCTCAATGAGCCTTAAACGACTTATAGTCCTTTGAATAAATCCAAAGATACTATGAGAGACAATAACTGTGAATACAAATATTGACGCGTATATCAATATCTATACCAAGATGAACACAAGAACGAATACCAAACTTGTTATTACTATTACTATTTGATTGTGAATACTCAATCAACTCATATGTTTACAATACTATTCTGTGTTCCTTTTATAAGCTTAAGGAACCCTAAACGCGTTAAGAGATAATGCTTATCTCTTCCTAGATTAACGCTAATTGATAACTATTACTATAATTACAACAGACTTAACTGTCTGGTCAAACAGTATTAACTTTAATACTGTCAGACTTAAGTTAATGCTGGCAGACTTATCTTGCTCTACCAGACTTAACTTCTATACTAACAGTACTAACTATTTCTATCAGTACTAACTATAACTAACAGACTTAACTTTAATACTAACAGTATTAAGTCTGTTTACAATATTTCCTAACACAATATATTATAAAAGTTTTCCAATAATTACGCATATGGTCCTTGTGAAATAATTACATAATCCACCCTATACTATTATAAATTTTCTATTTTATTTTAAAACTTTTATATATATATAATTTTCACTTCATTTTCATTTCATTTCCATCTATTATAACACACACACATTATACAACACTCTTCTCTCCCTTTATCCGGCCACCACCCTCACCGCCGGCGACCACCACCACAGCCGCCGGAAAAGTTTTCCGGCGAGCTTTTCCGGCCAACACCAAAAATCCTCCCCATAACCGGATCTATCCGATCCACTCTCCCACGTGCCTCCACGCGCCGTCGTCGACCACCCCTCCACCATCAGCCGCGGCAGCAGCCGCTGCCACCATCACCATATCACCACAGCCGCCCCAACCTCACCATCAATACCATCACCACGACAGCCTCACCACCAGTCGCTACTACCACCGACGCAACCACCATCTCCATCACCAACCATAGCGGCAGCCACCATAAGGGTGTGTGGGTTCTGCTCAGCCAAAATGGGTGCGTTCGGTGTTGTTCTTAGTAGTAGGGTGCGTGTGGTTTTATTAATACACCACAAGGGTGCGTTTGCGTCCGAGTTTGGCACCGCAAGGGTGCGTCCGTCATTGGGTCAGCCACCCCGAAAGGGTGTGTTTGGCAGTCTCGGCACCATTAGGGTGCGTTGGGTGTTGTAGCAGCAGCAGGAGCTGCATAGGGGGGGTTTGTTGGCTGTGGTTTCACCACAGCGGGGTGCATTTTGGTTTGGTGTGGTTATATCAAATAAGGGAGCGTTTGGCTGTGCATAATAACCATAGGGTGTGTTTGGCTGCTGTAAATGCCATAAGAGTGCGTTTGGATCTGTTATAAACTGCCATCAGAGGCGTTTGGCTGTTAAAACAGCCATAGGGCGCGTTTGGTTTGCGGGGTAACATCCAAAAGGGGTGTTTGGTTGTGCAGTCAACAAAATAGGGTGCGTTTGGTATAGTGGCAGCAATAGGGCGCGTTTGGGTGAGCAGTTTCAATAAGGGTTCGTTTGGTTAATGAAATTGATTAAATGTATATAATTACAAAGTTTTATATATTAAAAATCCGGATATATAAAATTGGTGGTTTTATAATGGTTAAATAGTGTAAATTATATTATTATTGTTTAGGTTAGTAAAATAGCATAAATTTATTTACCTGGCAACACGCAGACATTGAAAATATTGGAAGCAAATGATTGCAACATTTATATTGATTAAGGGAAAAACGTTAAGTTTTGCGTAAATGGAAAACATTATACAACGAAATTGTCATAACGAAATTATATATTTTGTAAATTGTTTTACTAAAACTATATATCATTTAGAAACCGATAAAAGACTAAAGTTTTATTTTTAAGATATATTAAAAATATAACTATTACAATAACCTCGGCAAACGAACGGTATAAACTTATTTTTGTACACTGG
Organism: Tanacetum coccineum; assembly: GCA_026074375.1. Taxonomy (NCBI): domain Eukaryota; kingdom Viridiplantae; phylum Streptophyta; class Magnoliopsida; order Asterales; family Asteraceae; genus Tanacetum; species Tanacetum coccineum. The sequence continues at coordinate 12,006 of BQNB010040364.1, forward strand.
GACGAAACTGTTTTAGACGCAACCCGTCGAAGAAACGAAATATATTTTATAAAATATTATTTATATTTTATAATGATTATAAACTGTTACAAACATGGTTTGATTAATTCATAAAGTTAAGACATGTGTCAACCTTTGTACAAAGCCTTTTCATTAATTAAATGGTTGTCAAACTAATTGATTTAATTAATTATTCACACTTATTATATAATACCTGAAAGGTATATTATACTTTTTCATCGTCTTTTGATTGATTGTCTTTGTTTATATAATTCTCTGGGTAGGGAATTATTATGGGTTATTTTTCATAAGTTTTTATATTGAATTTTATTACGCACTTTGCGTTATTTTCAATTTTATTGATTTAACCAACCACCAAACAATTAAAACTGTAAATTATATAACCTTTTATCAACGTGTAGCGTTGATTGTAACCATTGTCGGAAACCATGTAAATCATCCTTAGGCTAGTGGTTCAATAGCCGTTAAGATTAGTTGATTCTTCTTGGTCGAGCCGTTCAGTTCCGTTTCTCTGTATACTCAATGTGTACATTTACCGCCAACGTTCTTCATCTGATGTAGTTTATAGCCCCTCTTTCACTTGTTTTTACATTTACTTTACAAATCTACAGGGGAGAAACTATGCTCATACAACTTGTTTACATATGCTTTTGCAATTTCTTTTACATACTATTCTACACCACTTGGTGTACATACTGATTTTGCAATTCATTACAAACTTGGTTTCTTACTTTGTCACATACTCATTTGCATACATGTTTACGAAATTGTTTACATACTCATTTCGAACTCAAGTACTTGATTTATATCACACTCTTTTCTACTTATGGATTTAAGTATCAAAGCTTTACGAATACAAACAGTTATTTCTTTAATTGGACTCAGTGTTTTGGTTTTCTTCTCCTGTTTGCATGTGCCTAGTAACACTAACCAACTTTGCCCATTTTCACTGAACTGTCAATTTCTTGACCGGAGGACCGGTTGAGGGAGCGCGAGTGTATAAATAGATCTATTTGGGATTGAAATCCCCATTCGGGTGAGAGCTCTCACTAGTTTCACGATCTGTACTGAAACAACGAATGACATACATTCAGGAATCAAATTTGGATGGTTTAGGGTTTTGAACATATTATCGGGCATCATTTAGTGCATTAAATTTGCATTAATTATATGTCGTGATTCAGTGTCATGACGCTCTGCGCAACAGTAGATATTAATTATGTGGTGCTGTATTTGTTATAGTAGACCCATACATTTTGGAAAAATCAACGATTTCACTGTCCATACTACTTATTGAACATTACTAATTTCTGAACACTTTTCATTATATTGCGGCGAAGCAATAAACACTAAACTCTTTTGGTTCTACATTTACTCTTACATTTTTGGCGATTATTATAAGGATTGAAATAATCATACATACTTTATAAATCTTTGGATTCCAACATTTACATTTATACTTACAAAACTCTATGAACTCACCAACTTTAATGTTGACACTTTTAAGCATGTTTTTCTCAGGTGAATTAGATGCTTGGCTTACTTGATGTGTTATGGAGTCTAATATTGACAAGATTTATTTTATGGATTTCTACTTACATACAACTGATCAAATCTCGTTGGGCTATTTTCAAGCTTTTCATTGTGATGCAATTATGGGACAAATGTTATATCAATTTTAAAGAAATCAACGAGATTACTTTTCAAACGACACATTTAGAGGTCGTTCTCTTGTATCTTGTGCTATTGTATTATGAAGTAACGCTCCCTGACATTTTTCCGCTGCGACACATTTTTGGGGGTGTTACACATGAAGTACTTATTTTTTTGGCTAAGGGATTTTCAAGTGACTTTTGGCTGAATTTGATCGCGGATTATAAACTCGTTACTTAGTGTTATGACAAACCAAAAATACTTTTGAAAACTAGGCCAGGAGTACAACAATTCATAATTTATAAGTTTTGCAATTCGAAGTCGTTATAATGACTAAAAACGAGGCCAAAGTGAAGGGTACGCGACCCGTGTCAACAGTTTTAACTTGGTCAAAAATGAGGTTAAAGATGAGGGTGTCGCGACCTTTCAGCAGTCTTAACTGTTGAACACGCGACAACAGCACTAACTTGAAACTCAGTTTGCGGGCTCATTTCTCAATCGTTTTTGAGGATTCAAGTTGCTAAATAAAGTCTACCATGTCGACTATAAAATGCCCCTATTTGTGGAATCTAAGTCTAAGACTATTGGTCAAAACAAAGCCTAAAGTCGACACACACAGGCATGTTCAAAACAAAAAATAAAAGATTTGTAAGTCTATTTCCCCGCTTCGTAAAAGTGTTAGAACTCAAATTTCATGAAGCTACCCCTATACTATGGAAACCGAATGATAAGTACAGAAAATTTCATTGTCACGTTTGTATATGGTTTCACTCGAATGAACCCATTATCCATCAGAAGTTTTAAAAAAATATTTGCCTTTAAAACATGCGATTCGCTAACTAATGATTAAAGTATCTATATTTCGTTACAAAAAGGTCTAGCACACGGTTTAGTAACAACATATGGTCAAGAGCTTCTTCTAGTTATAAGTTAACAAATCATAGTTTCTTGTTTTCTGTTACATTAAAGAGACGGATGGTGCATGCTTTTGCAAATGGTAACAACGATAATAGGGTCGAGTTCATAACAGTTTTAAGGAAATAATGTACTCAAGCACAAGAATCTAAATGACATGATAGCATAAAGATAATGAAGGAAATTTAAGGCGTGTAACTCACAAAAACTTGAAGAAAGATATGGGTATGGCTCGAACCAACGAAAACCGTAATGATTTTTTTTACCCCTCTCGTATACAAATCCAAAACACCTAAACCAATTCCAACACTTGCACCCTTTTCTGATCACGAAACCAGTGTACTCGATGCTACTTGCGACGTTTCGCTAACAGAACCCAATTTAAAAAATATAAAACCCTAAGTAACTTATTTAGGGTTTTCTTGAATACCTAGGGCTTAATATGGTGAGTTACTGGTGTGATGTTTGTATGTTGTGTGTTTGTAAGTGTGGGTCGAAGAACCAGGGATACAAAAACAAGAGGACCAAAGTGAAAGAGTGGATATAAACTGTTGTGTTGTATCAGCTAGTTTTCTTCTTCTTAACCTTTTTTATTAAAAACAGAAAAATTACAACATAAAGCTTTAAATAAGCTGAGTTACACTTAAATGATTAAAAGAAAAGACTTGGAATTGAAATTAAGCTAAAACATAAAAAAAATGGTGTGTTTAAGTTCGGCTTGGTCTTCTTCCTTTTATAGAGGTCCACAGCCTTGTAGCTCATGGGTTGTGCTTGTTGTAAGAGTACAATGCATCCAAGGCAATCCTAGCCCTTCTTTTTGTCTTCTCTTCATCTCACCATTCATGGGGGTGCTCGGGTTGTGTGTTTTGACAGGGAAAGGGGTTATAAGGGCAGGGTAAGGTGGGAATGGGTGAAGGTGAGCTGGTAAGGTGTACTAGGGAGGTGGTATTGCAAGAAAACGTGGGGGAGAGGTGGTTTGGGTTTTGGCGCCAAGTGGGTTGGGGTACAGGGTTGTTACAGGTTTTAAAAGGGAAGATTGGGAAAGATGCAACACTAGCCCCTCTACTCTCTCTCTCTTTTCAATTCTTTTTCAGCCTTTTTTAGTTATAACAAAGTTTGGAAAGTGGCACAAATGGCCCCTCTGTTTTATGAAAAGAAAACAAAGAAGGTTTAGGGGAATTGCAAAACTGGTCCCTGCGTTTTATAACTAAAAGGATTTTTGGAAAATTGCAATTTCAGCCCTTGTGTTTTATTTTTCTATTTTTCTTTTATAAAACAACTTTCAAACTTGGCATTTTTGGCCCTTTTTATTTATTTTTTAAATTTTAATTATAAAACAAAGTTTTTAAAATTTACATTTTTGGTCCTTGAGTTTTATAAAAAAGATGTTTTGGGCTATTGGGCTTGTATTGGGCCCAATTGAGTGTGTCTGGGCCCAATAAGGTTTAGGCTTATGTTATTGGGCTTTTTAAGGCCCAATAAGGTACAGGCTTGATTATTGGGCTTTTTCAAGCCCAATAAGGTTATGAAGTGGGTTTTGTGTGTACAATGGCTGAGATTGGCTGTAACTGGGCTAGGATTGGGCCTTCAAAGTCTTCACAGTCTTTGTCAATTGCACACAAATGGGCTGTTGTAATTGATTGAGGGCCCATTTGGTCTTCACAGTCTTCATAAATATACTATTGGGCTTTCCCGGCCCATCAGATGGGTTAAGATTGCATTCAATTGGGTTAAGCTTGCATTCAATTGTATTCTTTCGTCCAGGCTCCGGTTTGATATATGCTGATTCATTAAATATTTGACTCTGACTTTGGCATTTTTGGACTTTGGCCCCCCCCATTGATTCTGCACAGTCTTCCCTTTTTTCCTTTTCTTATTCCTCCCCCCCCCCCCCCCCCCCCCCCCCCCCCCCCCCCCTTCTTCTTTTCCTTCCCTCTTTTTTCCTTTTTCTTTCGTTCCATCTCCATGCTCAGTTTTGTCATTTTGGCTTGGTTTTCTGTCTTTTTGTTGATATCCATTTCCTGCACAATACAAATGCAAAACAAACATATATTTGGCAGTTTTTGTCTGTTTTTGGACATTTAAGCTCGTTTTTAGAGGTAAAAGATATGTGTAATTAAGCACTTATCAGTATCCTAAGGGATCCGGCATAGAAACAATAGTGTATGTGGATTCGGATCATGCGGGAGATTACGTAGATCATAAGAGCACTAGTGGTGTTTGCACGTTTATGGGATGTTGCCTAACATCTTGATTTTCGAAGAAGCAAATCGCTTTTGCCATCCCCATAACCGAAGCAGAATATGTAAGCACCGGAAAGGTATGTCAACAATCTCTATGGATGAAACAAGCTCTCATAGACCATGGCGTTAGGTTAGACGACATTCTAATAATGTGTGATAACAAAGAGGCTATAGTCTTAAGTAAGAATCCCGTTCAACACTCACGAACAAAACACATTGAAATTCGCCATCACTTCCTTCGCGATAATGTTCAAAAAGGGAATATCTCTATAGAAAAGGTCTCATCGGAATACAACATATCTGATATTCTAACTAAACCACTTAAACGTGATCCGTTTAACTACTTACGTCTAGGTCTAGGAATGATGGAACAAATTGATTAAGTTTTCGGCATAATAAAGAAATGATAATCATCAATAAACTGTTTGTCAAAAATCTGAGAAAAAATTTCTCAACAGGTGGCGGCCTCCTTAATTCATAAAGGGCGGGCCCCTTAATTTTAAGGGGACCACCCAGACTTTAAGGGGACCACCCACATGACTGACTAATTTTTTTTCTGTGTCTAGGTTTTTATTTTACACAAAAACACAAGATTGAGAAAGTCTATCTAAACTTTTACAAATTCTTCTATCTAAATGCATATCTAATTATACAATAGTCCCAATCTATTATTCTAAAAAGTCTTTCTTACAACTAGGAGCATATGAAAATCAATTTTCATATATTGTTAAGATATGCTAAAAACATTTTTCACATATGCATAGTGTTCTCTTACTTGTTGTCAAAAGTATATAATCTAATATATATTTTCGACAATCTTGGTTGAGCAAAATTAAATCAAGGAGCATTTGGATTATTTCTTAGGTTTTACATGTCTTAGTGTCGAAATAATCGCTACTTCACATTTGTCGCACTTAGGCACACACTAGTATTTGCACAAAAGTTTGGTTCGTTTTTCACTTAACCCCCTTGACAAGAAAAATTCTTTGTGCATTATATTTAATCACTATTTTATATGCTCTTCACTCTTTTGATCTTCAATTCATATATGATTATATGCCAAAATTATGTGAAATAGTTTTATGAGTAAATTGCATAAATCGTCCTTAAAGTTTGGCCAAATTGCATGTTTCGTCCTAAATGTTACGAAAGTGCAAGGATCGTCCCTGTGGGAAACCTTTGGTGCAAGTATCATCCCTTTGAGGAAACATTTTGGGAAACCTTTGGTGCAAATATCGTCCCCATAGGGATGATAATTTGCACCAAAGGTTTCCCACAAGTCGATTCTTGCACTTTCGTAATCATTTTGGGATGGAAACATGCAATTTAGGCCAAACTTTTAGGCAAGATTTTGCAATTTACATCTAGTTTTATCTAAACTTGTCATATATGTAAATGTAAACTAATGCTTGCTTGCTATGAGTTAAAAATCTTACTTGTATAAAAGATGGCTTGCTTGCAAATAATCACAAAACAAAAAACCCCTCCACAAAATTTTGAGAAAAATCATTTTTGGAAATCTGGGAAATGGCAGTAGGCGGCCCCCTTAATCATATAGGGTGGCCCATTATATTTAAGGGATCGACCTATTTAAGGGGCGCCTAAACAGTAACGGGTAAAACAGTATTTTTCACTTCCTTTTTGACAAATAAACTAGACTTAGTATGTTTCCCTAATCACAAAACATCTTCTGTGGATTTAATCTATTTAAATGTCATTCTTCCTAATTTAAACTATTTCACTCCACTATAAATACATCCTTTAATCATCATAATCACAATCCATCACCAATGACATCTCTTAAACAACCCACATCCAAACCATCCCAAGGGTAGCCAAAATAGTGTGCAACCCATTTGGAGAAAAAACTAAACTCTTGTAAACAATCCATGAGCTAAATGTAGTTCACCTATAACCATGTCAAAACCACTCACTCCTCATCATGAACCATCTCAAGAAAACAATTACCCTAATCATGCATCACCAAATCCTTACATTAAGGACACTCCCACATCACCACAAGTTGGCTCACATCCTCCATTTCTCATCTCACCTATCAATTCACATGTTACTTACACTCAAGCTCCACCTCAAAGTGAGAAGCAAACTTAACACACAACACCTCTATCTCCAAGTAGAGAAAGCCTAGTTGATGACATTAATCAACTACAAGACGTATCAAATCTCTTAGCCATGCATCTCTCACAACAAAAAAACAACATTCTCTCATCACCTTACTCTCCAAACCTACCACATATCCTCAACATTAAGCAAGTTGAAACCCATGTTGGGTAATTGCTTGTTGATACTTTCACCCAAAAAACTAATTCCTTGCTTTAGGGAGAATATCTCAATTGATTGTTTCCCTCCTCACTATTGACCTCATCCACACCTAGAGTTCAAAGACGTTTACCCTTCCACAACCGCCTCCGCCTCCAAACTCTTTATCGGACCAAAATAATTCATATATGCTCCAAATAATCGTCAAACCCTTTTGTGTCGCAAGCAAGTCAAAAATCCTTCTATGGCTATTTAGGATTTTTTTTTATGTATTAATATGCTTCTAAAGCCAATATTGTTTTCTCTTAGGTATGTTGTGGAAGTCACACACATTGTCATAAATGAATGAAAGTATTTTTGCTTTGTGTTGTGCTTACGCTTGTCCTATTTTTTCCTTCCTTCTTGCTACATGTTAGAAATATTTGTATTGTTCTAACTCGTTTTTGTAGCCAAGAAACCATAGCTCGATTCCTTGGTGCCCTCGAACGAGGGGGAGCACACATCAAGGGGGAGCATTTATTCCGTCGATTTTACTAGCAATTCTCGACGATGCCTTTTTGATTTACAAAAAAGGGGAGAAGAAAGACTTATATAACTCTACTAAATACTTGTTTAAATTAATTTTACATTTATTGAGTTAATTTTGTTAATCTTCAAAAAGGGAGAGATTGTGATAGAAATAATGCCTAAAAAACTTTTTTAATATTTTTTCATCTTTGTTTTGCTAATCACAAAATATAAAAACGATCAAGCGTAAAATTAAACGTAAAAGTAATTTAGCAGTAAATTTCATTTCGTAGATTAGAATGGCTTAAAGGTATGAAATAAAAAATGTCTTTATCACATTTTTATGATCAAAGAAATTTTTTATTCAACCTCACACTTTTATAAAATGTTGTAAACATTTTTATAAACATTACAAAAAACATTTTTACTCAATTAAAAGAAGTTTTATTCACAATAAAACATTTTGAAATTCAATTTCGGACCTAAAAACGGTAGAAAAGTTCTAAAAACCCCCCTACACAAAAGACAAACTGGGAGCCCTGTCTAGGGCGGCCCCTTAAATAACACGGTGCCCCCCCTTAATTTTAGGGGACGCCCCACCTATTAAGGGGACGTACCCATAGACTGACGCTCCTCCAATTTGTCCTATAAATATTAGACTTTTCCCACTATTTTCTCACCTTTTTCACTTATTCTTTCTGTTCTAAAACACCCCACACATCTCATTAAAATCTGTTAGCCTTAATTTTATATAAGTCGAACAAGAATGTTATCGGTCTTATTAGTCGTAATTAGTCTTGTTAAGTAATAGGCTAGTCGGGTTCAACGGACTTGGATTGTAATCTAATATTGTCCGTGTTTCGGGCTTAAAGCCCAAGATAAGCCAAGCCCGGCCTAAGTTAAAAGCCCATACGCCACTTAGTGGGTTAAGGATATAAATAGGACCCTCTCCACACATGGAGAGGGTGTTGGTCGCATTTTGCTCTTATTTTATAACTCACCATTATCTCTCTAAATCTAATATTCTTCTTGTTTCTTTCTCTACTTTCTCTCTCTACATTCTAGCTTATCTTTCTACTCTTTTGCTTTTTGGTTGGCTTATTGTGTTGTGATTATGGATTACTTATGGATAAACATGTAGAATTCATACGCCCAAGCGGTTTTTAGCTGATTTGTTCTTGGTTTTTTCCCTGTTTACACTTGGTTCGAACACATATACAAAAGAAGGGTTTCATTTTTGTGTATTCAAAAAACCATAAAGCTTGCAACTTTCTTATTTATTTACCTTCATTAGGATATAAGTACCAAAAGTCAATCCTTGAAATAAACTTAAAAAGGTTGATCTTTTAGTTTTGGTTCGAAAGTGGGTTTATGTCTTGATCTTGATTTCACATCTTTTCGCTCTTAAAAACGTTAAAGTTTGATTTTTATGGTCATATATGCTTTATACCCTTTACTTAGTTGGTGCAGAATAACTCAAGTAAAAACGTCAAAATGAGTCTTTTCGTGCTTTTTTTATCTATTGAGCTTTCGAAAATTTTTGGGACAATTTATACTCGGCTTGTAAGGAGAACTACTACGTCATATTTTTTTTAGGCGAACTATACGTTTTTGGCAAGCCGAACTATACGTTTTTTGGCTAGGCGAATTATTACGTGTGTTTTTAACACAGGCGATTTATACGTTTGGTTTTAACACAGGCGATTTATACGTCTGTTTTAACACAAGCGATTTATACGTGTGTTTTTAACACATGCGATTTATACGTGTGTTTTAACAACATGCGATTTTATACGTGGTTTTAACACAGGCTGATTTATACGTGTGTTTTAACACAGGCAATTTATACGTGTGTTTTAACACAGACGATTTATACGTGTGTATTTACACATGTGATTTATACGTGTGATTTTACATAGGTGATTTATACACTGTTTTTTTGGGAATTTTATTCACTTTGCTTGGGAGGATTATACACTTCTTTTGGGTGATTTATACACTTCTCGTGGGTTGAATTATATAAATTCATTAGGTGAATTTATACGTTTTTTTCTATTGATTCATAAAATCCGTGAAATATTAACTTTTTCTCGGTGATGGTTCGGCAAGGAATGGTAAAAATCCTGTGTATTCCTAAGACTCAATCGCTCATAAAACTAAAGCTCTTATATCCAGTTCAACTACATCAAAATGATCCAAATGAATTTGCAAAACTCAAACATCAAGTGTTTTGCCCAATGTCACAGTTTCTTCGTGTTCAACTTTCTTAAAGTTCAAGAGGAAGACTCAACTTTCACAAAATGTAGATGCTATGAAACAGTCTTAAAAGCAATTCAGTCACAATTTTGTTTTATTATATACTTTAACAGATTTTGGTACCCATTGCCTTCTTCAAGAGACATTCTCTCAGACTTGATTTACTAGCACAAATCTTACCAAAGAAATAATTTCTCAGGACTGTTGCAAGTTCTACTTGACAACTAGAACAACGTTTGAATAATGCTTTCAAATTAGAATTCAAAGAGCGTATGCAGGAAATATACCCAAGATTTGATGCTCATTAGTATACAAATGCATTGCTATGTAACATGGATTCCATCAGATAAATACATGCTTTGAGATAATCTCTAATCAACAATGAAACTCACAATTGTTGAAACAAAAGAAGTTGATGCAAACACAAGAATATCATTCAAATCCAACTCCAGCATTGAAAGTTGATTTAGTTGTCATACAAAACACTTGTTCTGAGAAAGAAAATAGTAATTTAGAGACTGCGTCCAACAAATCAGTAAAGGAAAGCAGCTTGAATTTTGAAACAAAAGATGTGCATGCAATCAAATACAAGATGTCAAAAGCAAAAGAAAGATGCATGGCATATTTTTGATCTCTTTATTACACCTTCAAGTTCTTTCTAAAGATGACTTAAAAGGCACTCACATCGAACATGGATTCAAACGGGCATTCATGTCACTCTTTGGTCAAGATGCTAATACTTTCACAAGTACGATGATTCTAAATGTAGATCAACTACAAAAGCAACTTAAAAAAGATGAATTTCAAGAAGATGGATCCATGTCAGCCTTTTTGGTGATCAACAAAACAGTTTCAGCAATCATTGTTTCAAGTTTACTTTAGAATTCATTTACTATCATATAACAACAAGTACTTTGTTGTTTACACGGAATCGTGGTTAAACACGTCAAAGATACACTACTTCGACTGATGGGTATGTTAAGAAGGTTGTTGCTGAATTTTTGGGAGCTAGAGGAGGGTGGGGTTAATGAGGGGGCGGATAAGTTTAGGTGGGAGGGGGGGGTTGGGGGGCGGGTTAGACCTGTGGTATTCAGTTTTTGTTGGGAGGGTGGGAGGGGTGGGATGGGTGAGTTTGGTGATGTATTGGGGGCTTATTTTGGTAGGGGTGCTTTGGGGTATTATTCATCGTATAATTGATTGTAAGTTTGTTGGTTAACAATGTTGCATGGGATAGGAGTCTTTGGGGTGAGTGTATTGTTGTCTATTATGAATTTTGGGTTCGTCTTTTTTTAGGCTGGGATTGTTTATTTTGATTATGGTTTTTAGGAGTTATCGGTGTGTGTGTTATATTGGATTGGATGGTGGGGGGGGGAGGGGAGAGGGCGAAGGGGATGGTGGAATCTGCTTGTGGGGGGGGAGCTGGCGAGTAGTGAGGAGGAGTGTGGTGGACAGTTGATTGGTGGGAGAAAAGTTGGGGAGAGGTGTATTGCTTTGGTGATACGGCGGGATGGGTGTTTGGACAGCAACTGGCGACTGTGTAGGTGGGAGGGGGCGTGAGTGAGCGGACGGGGGCTGGGGGGGTGTATGGTGGGGGGGGGGATGGGCATCATTTAGACTTGGTTTGTGGGTAGAGGGGGGGGTTAGATGCGGTATTATTTGGTGCGGCTGTTGGGGAGAGTGTAGATTATTTCTTATAGTCAGATCAGACGGGTGGGGATGTGAGATATTAAGTTGGTCTGTTTTCTATGTGCGGGAGGGGAGGCGGCTAGCTGGGGTGTTGGGGAGCGCGATATTATAGATTGGGGGGGCATAGTTGGGAGCTTTATGCTCGGTGTATGGGATGTGTAGTGGGTGTGGGGACTGTGCTGGTGGTGAGTTGTGTGGGGGGTAGGTATTGTAAGGCGGTTGTTGCAGTTTGTGGTTTGAGAGTAAGGGATAAAGGGGTACTTTTGAGCTTAAAAATAAGCAACCTAGAGGGGTTCCTAAGTCCTGAGATACCTAGGGCTTATCAAGGAGCTTATTGGCTTTCTAGAAAAGCCAACAGCTTGAACTAAGGTTCACTAATAAGCTAGAAAAGTAGGCTTAAAGGTAATCCCTTAGCACCAGGGGAAATGAACAAAAAATGGGCTTCAAGCTAACTGAGGGCTATTTTTTTTAGCACAATAAGCTGAGTAAAAGGCAACAAGCTGAGATAAGCACTAGACTATACCTAATAATCATATATCATCAAAAATAAGCAAATAAAACAGCCTAGAAAACTCAAATAAGCCAATAAGCCAAATGCCTAAATACTACAGGCAAAACAGCCTTGGGGACAAATTTTTGGCTTAAAAATAAGCCACTTAAAGTGACCTAGGGGCTTAATGGATTATATGAGCTTGAAGAGTGACCTAAGAACTATCTAAAAGGACAAAAAGAAAAGAATTTGAAAAGCATATAATCTGAGAAAAGGGACAAGGAAAAGGGCTGTTTGCACCAGGGGAGAATTTTTTTGTGTTTTCAGTTTTAAAGAGGACAAGTGCAAGTGTAAAAATAAGCTACAAAATAAGTTCCAAAATAAAAAGTAAGCTAAAACAGATTGAGATAAGCTCTTAAAGAGCTTGTGTACAAAAATTCAAAGTCTAAAAACAATATTTACCAACTGATATTTAGAAATGAAAATGGTGGTTTTTAACTAAAAATGACACATAAAAAAATGGACAGATTTTTAACAAAGACGAAGGGGAATTAGAGATACTTGAACTTATGCATTTGACTCTATTAAGGGACACAAAAACAACATTCAAAAGTTTGTTTAAACTAGCTTATCAAAATGAGAACTTTGAAACTGTTTTGGTCCAACAGTTTTAAAGGACCATTTAGATAAACATTAAATCAAGCCTAAAGATTGAAAACCTTTTAAAAACAGATTAAGAGTGACTTAAAAATGCTTGACAAAGAAAGCCAAATGACCCAAATGGATTATTACCCAAAATTACCCATTTTAATCCCTTGACCCAAACACCCCTTTAAATCTTGAAAATGCTTTTAAAAACTGATTTAAAGAGCTTTAAGCAAGGATTTTGAAAAACAGTTGATAACAAAGGTTTGTTAAGCAAAAATAATCAAAAAGCACACACAAATAAGCACTTAAATAAGTAATATAGCAATAAGCAGTTTACAAGGCAAATTTGGCAGTTTTGCATAAAAACTCAAATGAAAGATATAAAAGCATTAAAGAAAGACTATAAGCATAAAAAGCACATAAGTGAGCAAGATGAGCAATAAAAAGGCAGAACTATAAGCTAATAAGCATATGAACAGTAACAATAAGCAAAAATTTAAAAGATAGACTTACAAAGGGTCCAAATGAAAAGGAACCTAAATCTAATCCTAACCACCCCTAAGTCCTTATACTTCTGAATTTATATCAACCCATGGGTCCATCCAAAATTGACCCGAACTCCACTTTTGCTTATTTGACTTTCTTAAGTCAAACTTTTGACTTAAACTTGAAATCACCACTAAGCTTTAATTTCTCTTGACTATTTTGATTATACTAGTTAAATAAGGTGTTGGGAAACTTTTAAAATCAAATATTTAACAATTCAAAGGTTAAGTGAAAGAAACTATGACAAATTTTTGAGCAATTTTTGAATTTTCATTAACTAAAAGGTGAAATACAATGCTGAAAATGGAAAAACCATTTAGACTGAATTACATACATTATAAATAAAAATCTCCAAAAGAAAAAGATGTCCTACTGGCTACATTGGGTTGGGTATTTATACCCAAAAACCCAAGTCTTCAATCTCTTAAGCTTGTGTTTCTTCTGAGAGACATAAACACATATTGTGTTTCTCTTGTGAGTGCAAACCATCATAAGCCATCCTTGACCATTGATTTCAACCTAATGCTTCTTTGGATCACTATCTCAGCCGTTGGTGTTGCTCGAGATTAGTGAGATTGCCAAGTTGGCAATATACCTTGAGTGGGGTGATAGTGGAGAAGGAGAGGGATGATTGTCCATGGGGTTTTGTTTGGTGTTGCAGGGTAAAAGAGGGGGAGAAGACCCGTGATGGGTTTGGGGAAAAAAAGGCGGGAAAAGGGGTTATAAAAAGGTGACAGGGTAAAGGTTTGGGGAGAGGGCAGGATTAGCCCCTCATGTTGTTTGTTTTTATTTCAATGACGGTCCTTGTGGTGTATACAAGTTTTGGGACTTGCCAGAAATGGCCCTTGAGAGTGTTTTGTGTAGTTGCAAACTGAGTCCTTGTGGGGATTTGAAACTTTGGAATATTGGCAGAGTTAGCCCCTCATGGTGTGTATGTTTATTACACAAAACGTCCTTGTGGTGGTACAAGTATGAGGGTTTGGCAGAAATGCCCCTCTACTTGTATTTTCAGTAAATTGCACATTCCACCCTTGTAGTCTTTTCCTTATTTCAATACACTTAGGGATTTGTCATTTTTGGTCCCTCAAGTTATATTTCTTCTGATTTTGACTTCTTCTTGACTTTGACTTTGACTGTTTGACTTTTCTGTTGACTTTTTGACTTGATTGACTTTTGGCTTCGATTTGGCTTTGTCTTCACACACTTTTCCATTCCGTGCTTAGTTTTGTCGTCTTTGGCTTTGTTTTTCGTCCTTTTGTGAATATCCGTTTCCTGCACAACACAAATGCAAAACAAACATATATTTGGCAATTTCTGTCTGTTTTTGGTCTTTTAAGTCCGTTTTTAATGGAAAAAGGTATGTGTAATTAAGCACATACCAAAATCCCCCATACTAAGGTATTGCCGTGTCCTCACGCAATGTTATGAAGTAAACATTTACGAAAACTAAGAATCTCAATCCCCCTCGACTAATAACCTCGAAAAGTAGCTAAGTGTTCGTCAAGGGGAACTAAAGAATCAATAGCTTCGACAAGTCCCGTTTTCACCATTTTTTATCTATACACTAACTATCCCTAATATTTTTGGATTTTCCTTTTTCTTTTCTCGACTACCTGTTTTTTAGTGGAATTGTGGGTTGTTTTAGAACAGAATCAGAATGAGTGCAAAAGTGAGAAAATAGTTGTGAAAAGTCCAGTATTTATAGGATAAACTGGGATTTCAACCTAGGGGGCGGTCCCCTATAAATAGGTGGGGGCGGCCCCTTTAAAATTAAGGGGTCGCCCGAGTATTTTAAGGGGCCGCCTAGCTAGGCCACCCCAGTTTATCTTTTTGTGTAGTGGGGAATTTTCTGAACTTTTCTAAGCCGTTTTAATGGTCTGAAAATTTGAATTCAAAATATTTATTGAATAAAACATTTTTTTTAATTGTAGAAAAATGTTTGTAATTTTATAAAAAAGTTACAACATTTTATAAAAGTTTGAGGTTGAATAAAAATTTCCTTTGATCATAAAATGCATTAAGCATTTATTTATTCATACATTTAAGTGATATAATTATCGAAATGAAAATTTACTACTAATTACTTGTTTACGTTTAATTTTACATTGAACGTTTTTATATTTTGTGATTATCAAAACGTAAAGATGTGAAAAATATTAATAATGTTTTAGGCATTTAATTTTTATCAACAATCTCCCCCTTTTTGATGATTACAAAATTTAAACTCATTAAATGTAAAATTATTTTTAAACAAGTATTTAGTGAGTTTCATGTCATTTCTCCCCCTTTTTGTAGAATCAAAAAGACATCGTCGAGAATTGCTAGTTAAATCGACGGAATAAATGCTCCCCCTTGATGTGTGCCCCCTCGTTCGAGGGCACCAAGGAATCGAGCTATGGTTTCTTGGCTACAAAACCGAGTTAGAACAATACAAATATTTCTAACATGTAGCAAGAGGTGTAATATTCTCATACTCACTTAGTTTTTAATCCATTATAGCTTATTTGTTTAGGTTCGAGCTTATTTAATTAGCTTATTAAGATTTATAGCTTATTTTCGAATTGTAATTCTAAGTGGCGGTTTGGATTATCTATAATTGTTTAATTGCCAGTGGTTTACAATAGAGAGTGACGTGTTTGTTTGTTAGCTAAGATAGGGCAAGAAAACAAAGTGGTTGAAAGTGACGTTGTACTATTTTTTAACTTACTTGCCGGCGGTTTTAAAAAAAAGATAAGGCGGCAGTTTACCTTAGTTAAGCGGCGGTTTGACAGGTTTTCACGGTGGTTTGATTATTATATGACAAAATGTAACGTCACTCTGCCCAAATCTCAACTTGCCAGCGGTTTGGTAAGACTACAGGCGGCGGTTTACAAGTCTGTGTATGCATCGGTTTGTTAAAACAAATAGGCGACGGTTTGTTATTATTTTATTAGACAGCGGTTTGATCAATTATTTATTGGCAGCGGTTTGAGAAAGCAGACAGCGGTTTGATAATCAATTTTAGATGACGGTTTGATCTAAAATATTAGCCAGCGGTTTGCTATTTTATATTGGCGGTTGTTTGACTAATTTTTTTGCCGGCGGTTTGAATAGCTTTTTGGTGGCAGTTTGAACTAGTTTTGCCGGCGGTTTACCTATATTCAGGTGGCGGTTTGACTAGAACTTAGGTGGTGGTTTGCTTATACAACTTAGAACCGAATTTCAATTTCCCTTAACTCAATTTCGGTAAAAGACCAATTCGGTGAACTTTAATTTTGGACAAAAACGAATTGTGGACTTTTAACGACACTTAATCAAACACATCAAACATCAACCAAAACCATCAAACAAGGACTTAAAAAGACATTCAATTCTAAACAAACAAACCTAAATCACAAACAATTAACATTCACGGTTTTCTATTGATTTTGTAAAATCCGGCAAAAGACACAATTCTTTTCTCAATTTTAATCATAGACTTGTAAAATCCTGTGGACGTTAATGTATTCATTTTACAACAACTTCAATCACAACACATCTACTTAAGATCCTATTAATCATTTTTACTTCAAAATTCTTCAATCATTCATCATGACAACTCCATTTGTAACTTCAACAACCGATAGTCAAATGCATAACAACATAATGGCAGCTGATTCAAGGGATCGTCCACCAATGCTTGCAACGGGACGATATGCACAATGGCGATCACGGTTCTTATGATACATTGATACAAGACCAAATGGTGATGCCTTAAGGAAATGCATTTTTGAAGGTCCTTACATTCCTACTACTGTCATAGTTCCAGCTGTACCTGCTACAGAAAATTCTCTAGCAATTCCTAAACATACAACAGTTGAGACACTCTAGACTATGTCTCCTGAAAACAAAGCTCATTATGAATCAGAAAAGGAAGCGATTCATTTGATATTGACTGGAATTGGAGATGAAATATATTCAACTGTCGATGCATGCAAAATAGCTTAGGAAATGTGGGAAGCTATCGAAAGGTTACAACAAGGTGAATCACTCAACATTCAAGATGTCAAGACAAACTTATTTTGGGAGTTTGGAAAATTCACCTTTCACGATGGAGAAACAATAGAATCTTATTACACAAGATTCTACAAGCTGATGAATGAAATTATCAGAAATAATTTGACAGTTGCTACAATGCAAGTCAATGTTTAATTTCTTCAACAACTTCAACCAGAATGGTCAAGGTTTGTGACGATTGTCAAGCAACAACACAAACTGGATGACGTTTCATACCACAAGCTCTTTGACATTCTGAAACAATACCAAAAAGAAGTTAATGAACTCCGTGCTGAACGAATAGCCAAGAATGCTAACCCATTAGCACTTGTTGCTACTGCTCAACCAAATCAAGACCCATACTACCAAACACCAAAGTCTCACAAACCATATGTACCATCATCAAAAATTTCAATTCCAACCAGATCTCATGCAACTACCAAAAATAAAGGCAAAGAGATAGCCAAACCAATTACATCTCCCTCTGAGTCACCTTCAGAAGAAGACAGTGATCCTGAACAAGATCAGAGAGATAAGGATATACAACTTCTTCAAACTCCAGAAACAAGAATGTAGATGCTACTCAAAGGTATTGTTAGGAATTTTGTAATAGATAGTTCCTACTAGTAGGTATGTAGTTCCTACTGGTAGAGTAAACAGTTCCTGCTGGTAGGGTAGTTCACAGTTCCTGCTGGTAGGGTAGTTCCTACTGGTAAGGATAATAGTATAGTTAGTACTAGCAGTACAATAGTATTCCTACTGGTAGAACAATATTATTCCTGGTAGTATTATGCTTACTCCGGGTTGTTAGTAAAGTTAGTTAGTAATAGGGATATGCATGAGATATCCTAGGAAGTGATAACACTTATCACTTTAGCTTTTTGTTAGGGTTTCGTGGGTATTTAAGAAACCTACGAGTTGGATGAATGTAACCGAAACTGATTAATTTCATTTAGAAAAACACGTTTATTATCAATAGAAAAGATCCATAGAGGATCATTGTTTTAGTAATTTCTTTAACTCTGTTGTTTATATTCCGCGTAAACAATAGTTTCATTTGTTAGAGTCTCTCTTAGAGTTGCTTGTGATTACATAAGTGCTCTACAACCTTAACAGGCGTAAAGATCTATCTAGGGCTGGACCTACAAGTGGTATCAGAGCCTGGAGAGAGCCTCTGTTAAAGAAACTTTACTTTTATTTCACAATGACTTCACAAAATCCATCACAAACATACCCTATGCCATCACCATCAGTATCTTCATTCACTTTCCCATCAACCACTGAACCCGTGTTCTCAGCATCAACTTCTGAACCAGTCTTTGAGTCTCCAAATCACACTCAACCCTCACAAACTACCCAGTCTCAGCAACTCCAACAATATCACACAACCACAGTCTCAAACAATAATGCCAAATTTCCTTACTTAAAGAAGGAAGAATATGAGACGTGGGCCATGAAGATGGAGTATTAGATCATGAACAGTGATCACAACTTGTGGAACATTGTTCTAAATGGAAACAGCAGGAAAAGGACAGGAAGAGATCCAAAAGGAAATATTATGATTCTTCTACCTGTTTCTGTTGAAGAACAAATTGCTGTTCAAAGAGAGACAAAAGCAAGAACTATATTGCTTCAGTCTCTTCCTGAAGATCATATGGCTGATTTTCACCATCTAGATGATGCAAGGAGGTAATGATGAGTTTAAGAAAATGAGGAAATCAATGCTAAAGCAGGAGTTTTCAGAATTTAGAGTATCTGAATCAGAAGGTTTGCATAAGGGATATGACAGGTTTCAGAAGATTTTGAGTCAACTCAATCAGATGCAAGTTAAGCCTGACAATGAAGATTGCAATATGAAGTTTCTCAGAGCTCTTCCACCTTCATGGTCACAGGTGGCAATCACTCTTAAAACAAAGGGTGGTCTTGATTACCTAAGCTTTGATGATCTGTACAACAAGCTTAGGACTCTTGAGATTGATGTGAAAGGTGGTTCAAGCTATGATTATAGAGGTACTTCTGCTCCTACCCATTCAGCCTTTGTAAGTGCTGCTAGTATTAATTCAAAGATGACATATCCTGATCAATCCCATTCAACCACTTTTACTACTGCTTCATCAATTCCTGTTGCTTCAAGCAATGTGATTGAAAGTGTTCTCCATTCCTTTGTTGCTGAAAGTGATCCACAACAGCAGATCACTTATGAAGATTTTAATTAGATTGGGAAGATGGACTTGGAGGAACTAGATATCAAATGGCAAATGGCAATGCTATCTGTTAGGATTAACAGATTTGAAAAGAAAGCAGGAAGAAAGATGAAGTTTAACAACAAGGATGCTGCTAGGTTTGACAAAGGGAAGGTCAAATGCTATAAATGTTCTGAATTGGGTCACTTTGCTAGAGAATGTACAGGGAAACAGGTGGATTCAAAAGCAAGGTACTCTTCATTCAAACTTCAGGAGCTGAATAAGGGAGAAGAAACCAAGGCCTTGTTGTCTGTTGATTCTATGGTGAACTGGTCAGATCATGAAGGAGAAGATGTGGAAATTGGTGCTGCTCAAGTATATGGGATGATTGCTGGAGCTGAGGAGGATGCTACTGGTAATGCTACTGGTGATGTTGCTGATGATGTTTCTAATGATGCTGCTGAATTTGCCCTCATGGGTATCTCTTCTCAGGTACAAACTTGTCCTTTTGGTTGTGAACATCTATATGCTGAACTTAAAAAGGAATTTGACAATGTAGAAGCTCAATACAAAGAGTGTTATATTCAGGTTCAAGCATATAAAAGTACTTTACAAACTTTAGAACAACAGAAGGGATGGTACCAAAGTAATCAGCTAGCATTAGAAGAAAGAATTAGAATCTTAACTGCTAATTTAGAAAACACAACAAACATGCTAAAATATACTGAGAAACTGAATGAAAAGGCTAAACTTGACAACCTGAATGATAAGGTTAAACTTGAGGAGTCTAATGCAAGATTTGACAAATGGAAGGAGTCTTCCAAAAACCTGGTCAAACTGATCAATAGTTCCATGTCCTCTAGATCAAGATTTGGTTTAGGATTTGGAGATACTTTTGGATCAGATGAGGTGTTTGATCTCTCTGCCCCTAGCATCTTTGACTCATCCCCTAAGGATGTTGCAGAGAAACCTCTCCATGACAGGTTTGTCAAAACTGTTGGAATGCATGCTGTTCCTCCTCCTATAACAGGAACTTTCATGCCTCCTTCCAACAAACCTGACATTGATGATACACAGTTTACTTCTGGTTCAAAGTCCTCTAATAATGTTGACACTAACTCTGTATCTAATGACTTTATCTCTTGTGATAACAGTGACAAGTCCTCAGACTCAGAGACCACTGACTTTGCATCCTGTGTTTCAAGTGTCAAGTCCTTAAGCTCCAAGACCAATGAACCCTTAGCCTCTACCCCTAGTTCAGTTGACTTCAAAACAATGACAGAGACTGTTGATCAACAACCAAGTTCCACCAATGATGATTCTAGTTTTTCTTTTAAGGAGAAGGTAAAACCTCCTAGACATCTATGTAATAAGAGTGGAATAAACAGTAGGAGTTTTTGTAAAAGAAAGTCTTTTGGTTCTAAGAAATGTATTGTTTGTGGTAGTAAATTTCATTTGATTCGAGATTGTGATTTTTATGAGAATCAGTTGAGATTGAATAATGCACCTGTATGAAAAAATGTAGAAAACATTCCCTCATTTATTCCTAGACCAGCCTATGTTCCTGCTGGTAGTAGGAATAGACCAACATCTGTTCCTACTGGTAGGCCATTTCCTGCTGGTTGGCATAATCCTGCTGTTAGACCTATGACCAGACCAAAAAGCCATTATTTTCAACAGTTTAGTAGGCTTGGCTCATATAACCAAATAAATATGGATGGGGGAAGATAGGGAACTGCTGTTAAGCCCTCAGCAGGTTGTTCTTGGAGAATTCAAAGACCATATATGCAATGGGGATCCAAGAACAATGGTGGATCTCATCAATCTACATGGTTTAACTATTAAATGATCCACAAGGCAGGCTCAAGTCAGTAATGACTTGGGTCTCTCATGTATACTAATGTTGTTTTTGTATTGTGTATTGTAGGAAAATCCTCATAAGAATAGAGATTTAGGAATTGTAGATAGTGGTTGTTCCAGAAGCATGACAGGAAATAAGGAGAAATTGGATGACTTTGTGAAGATTGTAGGCGGTACTGTGACTTTTGGAGGTGGAGATGGTAAAATCACTGGAAAAGGCACTATACGGACTTCCAAATTGAACTTTGAGAATGTTTATTATGTGGAAGAGCTTCAAAACTTTAACTTGTTCTCTGTATCACAAATTTGTGACACCAAGAACAAAGTCCTTTTCACTGATAAAGAGTGCCTTGTTCTCTCTAAGGAGTTCCAACTACCTGAGATTAGTCAGGTGGTTCTCAGAATTCCAAGAAGGCACAATCTCTACTGTTTCAGTTTGTCTGACATCCAACCTGAAAGAGATGTCACCTGTTTGCTGGCAAAAGCATCCTTAGAAGAGTCTACCAAATGGCATAGAAGGATGGCTCATGTGAACTTCAAAAACATGAACAAGCTGGCTAAGCATGGATTAGTCAATGGGCTACCCTCCAAACTCTTCACAAATGAGCACAACTGTGTTGCCTGCAACAAAGGAAAGCAACACAAGGCTTCTTACAAGGCCATCACTGCTGTGAGCACCATTTCTGCTCCTCTCCAGTTACTTCACATGGATCTTTTTGGTCCTACTTCCATCAGAAGCATTGATCACAAGTACTACTCCTTGGTGGTTACAGATGACTTTAGCAGGTTTACTTGGGTTTTCTTTTTGGGGACTAAGGATGAAACATATGGTATCCTTAAGGACTTTATTACTTTTATTGAAAACCAGTTAACTAAAAAGGTTAAAGCCATAAGGTGTGACAATGGGACAGAGTTTAAAAATTCTAAATTAATTGAACTCTGTGGGTCAAAGGGGATTAGAAGGGATTACAGTAATGCCAGAACCCCACAACAAAATGGGGTTGCTGAAAGAAAGAATAGAACCCTCATAGAGGCAGCAAGAACTATGCTTGCTGACTCTAAGTTGCCTACCATGTTTTGGACAGAAGCAGTTAGTACTGCTTGTTATGTTTTGAACAGGGTTCTAGTGACTAAACCCCATAACAAGACACCTTATGAACTAGTGTCTGGGAAAGTTCCCAACATCAGTCATCTTAAACCTTTTGGGTGTCTTGTGACCATACTTAACACCAGTGACCACTTGGGAAAATTTGAGGGAAAAGCTGATGAAGGTTTTATTGTTGGGTATGCTGCTCATAGTAAGGCTTATAGGGTCTACAATTTATCCAGCAAAAAGATAGAAGAAACACTTAATCTGAGATATCTTGAAGATAAACCTAATGTTCAGGGTTTGGGTCATGAGTGGTATTTTGACCTTGACTATTTGACTGATTCTTTAGGTTATACTCGTTTCAAAACTAATCAACCTGCAGGTACCCAAGATACTAACATACATGCAGGTACACAAGATGATTCAGATTCGGAGTGTGATGAACAAGTAATTGTTGTTCCTTCTTTTCCTTCTAACTCTTTTTCAGGTCCTAAGGTTCATGAAGCTTCTGAAATGGTGGAGAGTAATTCAGACTATGCAGAAGAACTTGCTAGGCTTCAAAGACAAGAACATGAAGCCAAAGATACAGCTGAGAAGTATGGTTTTGGTTTTTCAAAAGACACAGAGGAACATTTGAGACAAGCTGATATGGTTCCTGCTGGTAGTATTGATCCTGCTGCTAGCATTACTGCTGGTAGGTATTGATCCTGCTGCTGGCATTTCTGCTGGTAGTATTAATCCTGCTACTAGTATTTCTGCTGGTTCTGCTGAACCATTTTCTACTGTTAATCGAACCTTTTCAAAGCTGATGTAACATCACTTCCTCCTGGTCACTCATTGGGCTTCAAGTGAAGACATTCTAAAGATTTTTCCCTCTCCTTCAGACCTTGCAAATCCATCTCCACATCTCAGAGATGAGGACATATACCACCATACTAGTACTGGCATTTTCTCTACCTCTTCATATGAAGCTGACTTGGTGGTATGTACACCAACTTAGCACCATGTAGCGGTTGATCCCTGTTCCCACTAAGAGGTGAACACCCATTTATCCTCAATTTCACGATTCTTGGAGACTCACTTTCACAGTTCATACAAGAGGAACTTGAAGAAGTCCAAATTTGGTGAAAGTACATTGTGTTCAGGCTATGTTCATGATCAGACAAAGAAACAATCACACAGACAATTTAACATTGTCTGATAGCTTATGTTTTTTATCCTAACTTGAACCAAGTAGTGTAGCCAAGGCTCTTAATGATTCAGATTGGGTTGAGGCCATGCAAGAGAAGATGCAACAGATTTTAATCAGAAGGTATGGAAACTTGTCCCTTTGCCTGCTGGGAAAATTGCCATTGGGACAAAATGGATTCTGAAGAACAAAAGAGATGCAAGAGGAATAGTAGTACGGAATAAAGCCAGATTGGAGGCTCAATGTCATAATGGCAAAAGGAGGGCATGCTATGAGAGGTATATCTTCTATTTATTCTAGAAAATGACTCTATTAACTATTCTAGCATTTGCTCATATAAGGGTTTTTATGGTATATCAAATGGATGTAAATAGTGCCCTCCTTTAGGGGAAATTGATGAAGAAGTTTATGTAACTCCAGACCTAAGGTGGATGTGAAGAACCACATTTCCCTAAGCATGTTTCTCAAAAGTATGGAAAGCTTGTATGGTCTACATCACGCACCATGGGCCAGTATGCAAGATATGTCTACTTTACTGTTAAAGCATATTACAGACAGAGGTAAAAATAGGCAAAACTCTCTTTATTAAGGAAGAAATTCCATGGATAAATATTCAAGTACAGGTCTATGTGGATGGACATTATATTTGGGTCTACAAAGAAGGCCTGGTGAATGATTTGAGGTGTTGATGAAAGGGAATTTGAGAATGAGTGTTATGGTGAGATTAACATTTTTCTTAGGATTGACAAGTTAAGCAAAAAGCCTGATGGTACTTATCCTAGGCCAAGACAATATTCCATCGGACATGCTTAAGAAATTTGAATGCGAAAGTGTTGAGAGACTGCAACAACACCCTAAGGAGCTTCAAATGCCTAAATCCAAGGATGAACTGATGATGCCTGTTAATGTTATTTATACAGATCCAAGATAGGTTCCCTCATGTATTGTGACAGCTACAAGGCGCTGATATAATGTTTGCAGTAAGTGCTTGTTCAAGACACCAGTTTACACTTTTGACCACCAAATTTGAATGCAGTCAAGAAGAACTTTAAGTATCTTAAAGGTCAACCAAAACCAGTTCTATGTACCCAAAAGATTCTCCATTTGTGTAGAAGCATAGTAGTGACAGTGACTATGCTGGTTCCCATGGTGATAGAAAATCCACAACTGGTGGAAGCTTCCTGGGTAGAAGGTTATCTCATGTAAAAAAAGTTGTAAAATGAAACCATTGAGGACTAACTTCCTTCCTCTGAAGCATAATATGTGCAGCTCGCTAACTGTTGTGAGGTCAGGTACTTTGGGTTCAAAATCCAATGCATGAAATTATGGGTTCAATTTTATGAACACAAAAATTTTTTTTTTATTGATAATCAGAGTACCATCTGAATTGTTAAAAACCCAGTTTTTCACCAAAGAACAAAGCACATAGAAATTAGGCACCATTTTATTAGAGATGCAAATGAGAAAAATCTTATTCAGGTGCATAAGGATTCACCACATATGAAAATGTGGCTGATTTATTGACCAAAGCCTTTGATGGACCAAGATTCAATTATTTGGTGGTCCACATTGGGATGCTTAATCCCTAAGTGCTAGGCTTGAGGAGAGGATTTGCGTCCAAGGGGAGGACTGTTGTTGTAATATTTTCTAAATAGTTAGTTTTTCGTTTGTTTTACCACTTAGTTTTTTCTTGTTTACCATATTTTTTTCTTGCTGATAGTTTTTAGTATACCCCTTAATGTGGTTAGTTTCTTCTGATAGTTAATTTTTCCTTTTCTTTGTATATGTTTTGTGTGTTTTGGTCTAACCTTTTGCAGATGCATCATTCATGAGGGTGGTTTAGCACTTTTTAAGTGTTATTCATGGACAGTGTGGCCTCTTTTGATGATAAAGAATTCCCTTTCTAGGTTGGATAAGGTTCCTTCTGGTGATGCAAGAGTTCCTACTGGTAGCTTTACTGGTTCCTACTGGTTAACCACTTCCTACTGGTTTATGTTTATTTTGTTAGGGTTGACTTTACTTGAGCGGGTATAGTAAATTGAGTTTTATTTTAATTCAAAGTTCTACTTGCGATTATTGGGCATTTAATTCATCAAAGGGTCACCTATTTAAAGGGATAATTCTTGTTTTCTCTCATTATAACAGAGTTACCTTTTACAATCAAACCCTAATTTTTACAAGCTCTTTACTTGACACTCACTCATTGAAACTCAATCCCTCCTCTACAGAAGTAACGCTCCATTGGCGATCATCCACCAACACTAACCTCACCCATTTAATACTCAACAATGGCCGCGACTCAGTATAGAGAAGAACACAATAAGGTGGTTACTTGGAAAAACCAAAGGCAGTAGATTATCAAACACCAAGATACTCGACTTCTTGAGGGGTTTCGCACTTCAGTATGGCTCTAACACATGACCCCATCATCTTTAGACTCTTTGGGTCAAATCAGTTCTGGTCAACGCTTCACTCAGGGCTCCCTGAGTTAGGCTCTCCATCTATACTGTCCACGATTGATAGACTCCCTACACTATCACTAAGATACTGAAAGGCGTCACTTCAATGGGTGATGAAGGAGTATTGAAAGACTTTTTCCATAGCTGAAATATATTTGGGTATGGATAATCTTGGTTACCCCACTGAAGGCAAGCTAACCTTCCACAAAAACAAGTTCTCACCTCAGTGGAGGTTCTTGGTTCACACAATCCAACATTGTCTCAGTTCCAAATCTGGTAGCTGGGGGTTCAAAATTGGAAGCCCACTGCTAATAGACTCATATTTGTTTGTCTGATGGGAGAAGGTTTAATTGGTCACGTTACATTTTCAAGGGGATGGTACATAACATCAGTAATGCTAAAAGGTTCTTATGTATCCCCCCACGGTCCTTCCAATCATTTTGTGAATAGAAACTAGGAATAACTAAATAATAACATGTTGAAAAACTGTCAACAAACTTTTTTCTAAGCACGAGGTTAAATTTAATAGGGACCACATGCCACTTTTTAGCTGCAATGCTCCCCTCTCAAGCTGCTATAGCAGATGAAGGTACAGGGGAAGTTGCACCATATGTCCCTCAAACCATTCCTGAGACTACTCAAGAGACAAGGCCTGAGCCTGATCAATCTCAAGAACTTCTACCAACACCACCAAGACCAAAAACAACAGACCAAATTCCTCCATATGGTTTTTGGTTTGAGCCGGGTTCACACTTCAGACGCCCAACCATTGCCCTCTTTTTCAGGAGGCACATGAGTCTGACCTGACCTTTCACTCCATAAATATGAAGATGAAACACAGGGAGGATCTCTTTCCACACCACACCACCCAGGTCCACACAAGTTCGCCTTAAAAAAGGTCCAACCTTAGAGTGAGCGAGGACCTTGCCCACACTAACTGCTTTGTCTTCTCTATGTGTCTGAACTTATCAAAAGTTAGTACCTTGAAATCAGAGCTTCAGGCACACAAGCTGTTATTTAAGGATGTGGTGGGTACATTGGTTAAGAAGGTTAAAGCTTTGGAGTTGAAACTCAACACAAGGAGCATGAAGGTGGTTATGAGTGAGTCTGATAAAGAAGAAGAAGAAGAGCAGGATGTGGATCCTCTAATCAAATTGGCTAAGGCTGTTGCTGCTTCAGATGCTCATGTTGATGTTTCTCCTGGTGTTGATATTCCTCCTGGTCTACCTCTTTCTACTGAGTTTCCTACTAAGGTTCCTTCTGATGGTGCTCCTACTGGTCCTTCAACCATTTCTCCTAGTAGCACAACTGTTCCTACCAAGATAGTTTTGTTCCTGCGCTGCTAGTCTAGTAGTTAAGAATCCAATCCCTGAGAACTCCTCAGTCACCTATCAGAGATGCAAGAAAGGGAAAAGGTGTTGCTATTGAAGAACCTACTCTAACTCATGATAAGACTTTCAAGCAATTGGAAGAAGAAAGACTAGGTTGGGAGGCTGCTCAGAGATTACAAGCCAATAAAAAAAGAACTCGCAATTTCGAAAAGCAATAGAGTGAACGACTCTTATAAGGATGCCTCAGTTAGCTAGGAAGATGGTCATCAAAGACTTTGAGATGACTGAAGACCAAAAAAAGAGTCAGCAAGAGTGTTCTAGTGTATCGGCTGCAAACAACCAGTATGCTGCTTGGGATCTAATTTTGGCTCGTCTTCAAGCAAATCCAGACTTATCTTCCATAATTTTTGGGGTTGAATTTACTGATGATGATTTTGCAGCCAGGATGGTTGCGTTGGTCAATACTCGACGAAAAGAACTTGCTGAACAACGGGCTCAAGAACGGAGGGAGAGGCCTATGACACCATCTCAGCTCAGGCAATATATGCGCACTTATGTGAAGAATCAAGGTCCTGCTGTATACTCTACTGGTTGGACTATGGCTCAAGTTCGAAAACTCTCTCCTGAACAGCTTCAAGAAGAGTTTGATAAGATCCAAAGAGCTGTTGCATTCACACGGGGTTTAAAAAGAGATGGCAGTCCAATGAGTAGTGCCTCTTCAAAGAAACTCAAGACTGGTGATGATGAAGTCAACGTTGAAGATCCTTTTCACGGTGTTCCACAGGAAGAAGAAAGTACAACTCCTTCTCGAAATGTTTCACGAGAGGAAGTTGCTGCTCCTCCTCATTCTCCGGATATTCCAGTCGCTCAAGTTGAGGTTCCTTCTCATAAAGCTACAATAGAGGATGTTGACGCTCCTTCTAACCTTGCTTCTACAGCACAACATAATGCCTCCTCACTCAAGAAGGTTGGTACCAAGAAGAAGCGATTTGGTAGAAAAGGCGTTCATACTTCTCAATCTACCATTCCAATTAAAGAAGGAGATCCTGAAGCTGAACATAAAGTGTGCATTAAGTATGCCTCTGATGCGGATTCTGCTTCTGATGATGATACACCTGTTATAACTTTTTATATGCTGTTGTTGACTGGGATTAAGTGGCTACGTGGTTATACTATGATCATTCCTCTACAGCTAGAACAACTCATGTCGCAAGTACTCACAAGATAGGGAAATCCTTCACGTTGGTTATGCTAGATGCGGACTAAGATGACAAACTAGTGGCCGGGTCGTGATACATTGTTATCAGGGGGGGGTGGAGGGGGAATTCAAAAAGCGTGAGGGAGTTGCTCTTGTTCTTTGGGGCGATCTTATGGTTTTGATGGATTCACCTGAAGTGAATGATGGTAGTGATGTTTGGAAGAACCAACACACCTGGAGTATTCAAAGCTGGAAGTTATATCCTTTCTCTGGTGTTCATAATGTGGAGACAGTTAGTGGACTTCTATATTACATATGTTTGTGGACAAGAGAATCCTCTCTCTAGTTAACCTATCCGAAAGATGCTCGATCATCAGCTGAAATTTGTCACGGAAACTGTGGTAATGAATTACACAGCGGTTCATGATGCCTTTCACAGATACAAATTTATGATTCCAGCGTCTCTAAGGTTCATACTGCATTGTTAAGTTTGTTAAATATCATTAATTCTTTTGCTATTTTAAAATATATTATGGACATAAAAAGTTGTTGTAATCAAAGACAGAGAAAACTATACCAAGCATAAAATGTGCGATTTACCAATATACAATATGAATTTAGGGTTCGACACGATAGATAGGATTAAATAATTGTTAAAACTTATCAGGTTTTGCAGGTTTATACAGAAGAATACCTATATTTAATGTTACACAAGTTTTAGTTTCAAAAATAATTAAAAAAATTTGAGTTTTCTAGACCTGGGCGTTTGACACCGTCAGGGTTGGTGTGACCCCGTCACTGGTGTCGTGGTGACGGCGTCGAGTGTTAATCGAGACTCCGTCTCCACCGTCTGTGAAAACAAAATTTTTGTTTTTGATGAAAAATATCATGCACTTGATTCCATAAGTTAATTCCTGTACAAATAACTACATAAAACATGAGATTTCACAATTCAATCATATGACGCGAATTAATCTAAACAATTTATTGAAAATGCTTGAACTTGGCTTAAAAGCCGGATAAATTCCCATACACTAATTGTTTGCAAAATACATTTGATTGAAATTAAGACGAGGTTAAAGACAATACAAAGCATGATTACAAGTTCAAACATAATAAAACAAACTATGAAGAATTAAAACACACATGATACTCCTAATTGCGAGAAAAGTAAATTGGGTTACCTCCCAATAAGCGCTTGTTTTTGTTCGAGTCACGAGCCTGACTCTACCTTTATTTAACAGATAAAGGGGAGGGTTCCTATAATAACCCGTAATTTTCATCACTGTAATTATCCATCTATTAAATTAGATGCACTATAATATCCATCAATATATTTACCACTTTTTTATAGGGAAATTTTTGCTTTATCTCATTTTGCAACGTAACTTGCATCTCTAAAGTAAACGAGCTCACGCAACATACCTATGACAATTCTATCTATGTTTATATCATATAAACATCCTAATATGTCAAGTCTATTCATAATATCATTTTTACCAAGTATATTATCCATTTAACATACCATTTACAACGTTATATCAAAACAAACTTTATCAGTTAACGTTTATATCTAAACCCTAATTATATGTAATTTATACATATAAAATGAATGTACAAGCCTTCAAGCATGTGTACAAATGTACAATGCACAACATTTGAACATCTTTTCCCTCCTAAATCAAGTTACAACTTTTAAAGGCACAATGTACAAGTCAATAATGAAAGAAAGTCAAACTAGGTCATTTTACCTCCTAAATCACTTTAGTTTCTGACTACCTCTTTAGCACAAGGTACAAACACTTAATGCATGACTCCTAAACCTTAAACCTAAACCCTAAGTCATCTTAAAACCCTAATCTAAAACCCTAAACCCTAAACGAAACCCTAAAAACCCTAATTTCACTTTAAACCTAAAACTAAATCCTAAACCTTAAAACTAAATCTTAAACCTTAATCCTAAACCCTAAACCTTAATCTTAAACCCTAATCCTAACATTAAACTATCTTAAACCCTAACCTTAACTCAAATTCAACCCTAAAAATCCTAACCTGAAACCAAAAATAAACCCGATACCATTTTGTTTCATTTTGGCCCATTTTTATGCAACCAAGCACCTCAAGCACCACCACGTCACTAAGCAAGTAACCAAACAGCTCCATCACCACCTTGGCCACCAAGTTTGGCCTTATTACCTCCTTGTTACCCTTGTCCTCCTTGTCACCCCTTTGTAAACCGAACCACCTCCACACCCTTCCACCATTCAAAGCTACACTCCTAGATCTCCATACTCATCACTAGGCTTCCTTATTCA
The DNA here is from genome assembly GCA_026074375.1 of Tanacetum coccineum. Classification (NCBI taxonomy): domain Eukaryota; kingdom Viridiplantae; phylum Streptophyta; class Magnoliopsida; order Asterales; family Asteraceae; genus Tanacetum; species Tanacetum coccineum. The sequence continues at coordinate 42,890 of BQNB010040364.1, forward strand.
TCTATCTATAGCCCTTGACCCTTAACCACCAAGAAAACTTGGGCACCAAGGGTTCTGAGCCCTATATATAGCCGAAACACACACCACTTCAAACACACCTCAAAAACTCATCACCATTCAAATGAAGTACTAACTCAGACCAAAGAGGATCAAGTAAAGTTCCTAAGACCAGAATAGAAGCCAAGAATCAAGAGAAGAAAGCCCTTGAAGTCGTTTCTAGGCGTACGGGTCCAAAAACCCCATTTCGACCCATTTTAGCTCAAGTAAGCTTATAATCTTGTTCAATAAGCTCATAATCTGTTTTAGAATGTTCATAATACTCTTAATATCATATATAAACTCTTGTTTGAAGCCTTGAATCCTCAAACCCATGTGTTTTTAACTAAAACCGTAAAAATGACCCGTTTTGATTTTCTAGCTAACGAATCCTTTTTCTAAACTTTTGTTACGTTAGAACATCTTATTTTAGCTTATTCTAATAAGCTATAACCTGAAAATATTATTTGGAACCCTAAAATAAGCTTGCATGGCTTTTTGGACTTGATTTGTAAGTCATTTCCATGCAAGGGGTATATATCGTAACTTTTTGAAATTTATAACTAGAGGGGCTGAAAATGTTATTTTCCTAAATTTATAACTATATGGACCTATCTTGCCAAGTTTCAAAGTTTAAGGTTTAATATTTATATACTTTTTATATAAAGGACTAAACTTGTAAAAGTTTATAAACCAAGGGTATATATTTCCATTTTTGTATTCTTAAAAATATAAAATATAATATGTTTATATAAATTATAAAAATATATATTAATATTATAAAACTCGATTTCATTAAAACCCAATACATTTATCGCTATTAATCAACGATCGACGCATTATAAAACAATTACGTTATATAATTAACGTAACTTATCATCGACTAACTTTTGAAGAAACTTAAAATCTTATCATATCACGTTACTAGGGAATTTCATGTGAGGGGTTCTATTTGGGTATTTGTTTTGACGAGTTTGCTGGGTTTACGATTTGAAGTGCCCTGACACCTCAAACGATACTACATGGACTCTGGATTATGATAGCCCGTACAGTGATACAATATTTTCATAAATTAATAAATCAAAGTAATACATTAAACTTTATAAAGTTTTGAAACATAAACCATCACACTAAGACTTGACATATTACCCCAGGTTGGGTGACGAGGCTGTTACTTTCACTTGATATACTTTTGCCATCAATCAGATTTTCCCTGTGAAGGTGAGTTCATAGCCTCGCATTTTAAATCTTCTAATGTTTCTTAAACCAGCGAGGGGGATACATGCTATAAACCATGAATATGAGTGTTTTTCCAACTGTAAGTCCTACTTTTGCCATTAAGACCCTACTATCATGAACCGTAATACTTTTCGGAGTAAGCGCGAATGCTGTGAATAGATCTATTTGGGACTAGTTCCCCGTTGTGTTACCTATACTTTCTGGCAACCAAACACACTTCATTTGAATCACTATGCGGGTGTTTTACAAAGGCACCCGTTGGGGAAACTACTTGTGATTATTGATTATCTCAAGGTCTCGGTGTCATGAGCTTAGGGCAATAATACTGTTTTCTATAATAATTGTACTTATTGCAATTATTACACTTATGGGTATATAACAACGTAACCCACTATTGAACTTGTATTCAAACAATTAACATAAAACCTATGAATTTCACTCGAACCTTTTGTTGACTTTTTAGTATCACATCCTTAGGTAACTAAGCATCTTATGGCACGGACTTGAAGATGGCTAAACTGTTATCATTTAAACTTTATGTTTTCATGTAGATTTTGGGACCTCTATTTGTAAAAATATGATGAAATAATGAATGATAGCTTATCTTTTAAAAACGTCTCTTTTGAGTCGTTTTCTATGATTATGACCGTTGTACTATGAAATAATACCCCAGATTAGCTTCCGCTGCTATATGTCAAAAATGGGGGTGTTATAGATTGGTATCAAGAGCCAAGGTTATAGAGAACAAGGTTGAAACCTTAACTATAACTACTTTTCTTTTTCCATCCAAGAAAGTCCTCTGTGCCACTACATCTTCCGGAATAGTATGTAAAGTACATAACTATTATACTATTATATAAATAACTTATGTTATTTACCACTGGGTTGTTAACAGAGCGATGTCTTCTCCCAGCCACCCTACTTCCAATATTGAGTGATGGCTTTTTCCTCTAACTTTTCGGTTATATCCCAGCTTCCTCGGACTATGTCTTAGCTTCACCAGCAAAAACTTATTCTAGCTCTTCAAATAACTCATTTGGTTTAGTTCCGATAGCTTCACCAACTCTTTCACTTTTTCATAATGACTCCTATTATGCTAAAGAATCACCTATTCCACCACCAACTATTAGGCCTCTATCTTCAATGTTATCTCTAATGTTTAATCCTTAAGATTTCTTTCTTCCTGAGGAATTATTGCCACTTAAGAAACGAGGTCGTGATCGATCATCCTCCTCTACTTCTGTCCTACCTCAAGCATTTGAGATAGGAGAAAGCTCTCGTAAGACAAGTCTGGAACGTCAGGAGGAGCAAATTAAGGAAATTTTGAATCACCTAGATGAACTCTCTCTCGACCGCATTGAACACATAGAAGACAAAATATAAGGTCTTAGAATTGGTCGGGTGATCATACAACAAGATTTTGACAATCTAGAAGCTGAACTTCAAGAGTCTCGTACTCAAATTGCTAAACTCCAAAGAAGGCAATTGGGAAATAACAGCAAGATTTCTCTGGCTCGCTTCAGGATTGCTAATCTAGAATAAATTATCGAAGATATCCGGGTTCGTCACCAAGCAGATAAGGAAAGTCTTTTGAATGCAATCTATGAACACAAGAACAACCAGGAAGGACCATCGGACTACTAGATTAGATACTAGTTATAGCTTTTGTTAGAACCTAGCCACGGGATGTGTGGTATAAATAACAACACTTGTCAAATTTTGACTATGTACAATACAAAGGCAAGTTGTTCATGATATAATATAATGGTGATCCCATTTTATATTCATCCTGTGTCCTATATTACATCTCCGTCTTCATCATTATGAATCTTACCATGACCCCTAGAAAATAAACTAATAAGTTAGATGCTTGTTAGAATTCATATCAAATAAGTATCTATGATATCACTATTGTGACAATGTTTATTTTTGAACCTTAAGCATTTTAAGGAAAGAATTGTGATATCATTCTTATTACGTGTTGTCTTATGTTGATAGAATGCCTCCCAAAAGGACGTCAACATCTGAAGCACCAGCCATGACTCAAGCTGCCATCAAGAAACTAGTTGCTGATAGTGTTTCCGCAGCTCTGGAAGCACACGCCGCTAACATGGTAAATACTTATAATACTACTAGACCAGGAGAAGCTCCTGTAGCAAGACAGTGTAGCTACAAAGAGTTCTTGAGTTGCCAACCTATCAACTTCAAAGGTACAGAAGGCATTGTTGGTCTTATTTCCTGGTTTGAGCGAACTGAATCAGTGTTTTCCCGTAGCAACTGTACCGAAGACTGCAAGGTGAAGTTTGCTCTTGGTACTTTAACTGAAGAAGCTCTATCCTGGTGGAATTCTTTTGCCTAACCTATTAGGATAGAAGAAGCTTACAAGATTACCTGGGTTGAATTCAAGAAGCTTTTGATAAAGAAGTACTGTCCCCGAACTGAGGTCTAGAAGATGGAAGACGAATTTTACCATCTGAATGTGAAGGGGAATGATCTCAAGACATATTTAAGAAGATTCCAAGAATTGGCAACCTTATGTCCCACTATGGTGCCAGATTATGAGAAAATGATGGAAGTTTTCACTGGGGGATTGCCTCAAAGTATTAAAGGGAATGTTACCGCCTCTAAACCTCAAACTCTAGAGGAAGCCATTAACATAGCCTAGAGGCTAATGGATCAGGTAACAAAGCACACTCCGGTGCAAGTATCAAGTGATCACAAACGAAAGTTTGACGACAGAAGAACTTTCAACAACAATAAGTACCGTAACACTAACACCAACAACCGCTACAATAATCACCAACCACAACAGAACAGAAGACAGGAAACTTTCAGGTCTTATATTGTCACTCCAACTAAAAAAAATGGGTATACTGGAAATCGTCCCTTGTGTAAGAAATGCACTCTGCATCATACATGACCTTGCACTGTTAAGTATCTTGCAACAAGGTGGGCCATCTGACCAAGAACTACAAAAACAAAGGGCTAGCCACTGGAAGTAATCTGCTACCAGTGACAGTTACTTGTCATGCCTGTGGAGAGAAATGGCATTATACAAATCAGTGCCGAAAGACCAACAACAACAATGCCTAGGGAAGAGCTTACATGCTGAGGGATATGAATGATCACCAAGACCCGAACGTAGTCACGGGTATGTTCTTTCTAAACCAACATCTATCTTGAGTATTATTTGATTCTAGAGCCGATAAAAGCTTCGTATCTGTAACATTTCTCATTTTCGTGTCATTTTACGACTATATTAATGATCACTATTTATTTTAGTCCGATACGCGTTTTACT
>BQNB010040365.1:0-47463 GCA_026074375.1 Tanacetum coccineum
AACATGTGGTACCAGCGCCAACATGTGATTTTGGAGTATTTGTTTTTTTGAAAAATCAAGATCAATATTTATTTAAAAGATATTTTCGTGAGTTCATATTGACAAAACGTGAAATTTTATTAAGATATTTTTGAGGTTTAATGATAAAGCTTGAATCTTTCGTTAAAAAAATACTATATAAAGGCATATGTTATGTTTTGGGAACAAAGATACATGCTTAAATTCGAATTTTTGATCTCATTTTGGTGAAAGCGTATGTTTTTCGTTTTTAAATTAGGGTTTTGTAAGAATTTGGGGGTTACCTTGCTGATGCTGCTTGCAGCTAATAGTTTATGATAGTTGAAGCCCATGCTTGAAAGACGAGTCCGAAATACACTACTCAGCGGCGAATAAAAGTTTTTATTTTATTTATTTTATTGATGGTTAATGGTTTTTAAACTAACACCTTATATATAATATATATAATAAAATATATATAATAAGTATAATCTAAAAATAATCAATGAAACCGAGAAGTAGTATAGAATATTCCCGGTTCGTTTATCGCCAACGAGGTTGTGCTTGAGAATTGATACAGTCAGAAAATTGGAGTTTGAATGAGATTAATGATTTGGGAGTCTAGAAATCTAAATTAATCAATAATAAGCAAAAACAATTGAGAAAAACCTAAAAATTATGAAATTAAATTGAAAAACGTGAGCAGGAATCCTGAACAAGGGGTCAAAAACCTAAAATCTTAAAATTTAACCCTACAAAGAAATTTTTACTTCTAATCTACTCTGGATGACTAATAATGAAGAATAAAAAAGACTAGACCGAAAACGGAGTTAAGACGAGCTTTAAAATGAAAAAACAAAAACGGAGCTAAATCCCGTTCTTTAAAAAGTACGATTTTGCAAAAACGATCCTATGAAAGATTTTCTATTTTTCCTAAGTGAAAACTGATAAAAGAAAATTTTCTAAAAAAGAAAATTATTTTTTTGATTTTTATTTAATTTATAATAATTAAAAAACAGTTTAACCGAAAATAAAAGATTAAAAATAGAAAACAATTTTAGAAAATTCTCAAAAAATTACAGAAAATAGCTTAAGTTATGATCTATCTAAGAAAAAATATAAGCTGGAAAGGTGGGCTTATAAATAAGCCCGGAATAAGCTAAAACGACTTATAGCTTAAAAAGGGTAAAAAGCCTACTTAATTTAAATTGTGCAAAGAGTGAATGGATTTAGCCTGCCGGCCTCAATGGTTTAAGAGTGTGGCTGTGAACGGGAGGTGAGGGCGTTCGGTCCCACTACTCGCTTTTTTTTTTTTTTATGCTACAGTAACCTTTTTTTTTCAAAACTTTTTATACAAACTTGATCATCACCTTGAGCTTATCATTTTTTATAACTAGCACTTTTTGGGAAAAGCTAAAAATAAGCCAGAAAAGGGCCTTGAAATTTGGACAGAATGCTTAAATCACCTAAGGGCACAATGGCTTTTTGATTTTTGGCTTATAGACACAATAAGCAAAGAAAGCTAAAAATAAGCAAAGACAGACACAAAAGCAAACTAGATAAGCAACTAAGAACTAAAATCATCAACTAAAAAGCTCCTAATAAGCTGGAAAGAGAGAATAAGCTATTTCCTACACTAAACTAAATAAAACAGTCAAGAGCCTAATTTGAGCTTAATTTTAAGCTACCTAGAGGCCAAGCTAAGGTCTGAAAATGAGGGGACTTATAAAAGAGCTTATTGGCTTTCCAGAAAAGCCAAAAGCTTGAACTAAGGTTCACTAATAAGCTAGAAAAGTGGGCTTAAAGCTGGTGGTTTAGCACCAGGGCACTTTACAAAGGAATTTTGTGAAAAAGTCAGCTTAAAAATAAGCCCTCAAATGAGCTCAAAATCAAAAAGCAAGTCCAAACAGATTTAAAGTAGCTTAAACTGAACTTATGCACAAAAATTTAAGACCTAACAACAATGTTTACCCTCTGATTTTTTAGAATGAAAATGCATATTTGACTTTTGAAAAACACAAAAACCATTGACAAACTTAAAGTAAAATTGAAAGTGTAACCTTGGGACTTAACTAGTCGTTTTAACACACACAAATGACACTAATTTAAAGCTTTTAACTTGGTTTACAAGAGCTTAGCAATTTAAGCTCTTTGTTCCTCTTTTTTAAATACAACAGACTTAAGACAATAATTGAAAACTTGAAAAAAACTTTTTGAGGCTTGAAATTTTTGAAAAATTTAAAAGACAAATTTACAAGAGATATTAATGAGCTTAGCAAAGCTTGACAATAGTGACCACAACCCATGACCATACCATTTTGACCCATTTTGGGCTTAAACCAAACACCCTTTTAGATTTTTGAAAACAGATTTTAAAGCTATTGAGGACTGATTTAAGCAAAGATTTTCAAAGACAATTATCAAGCATGTAATATTAAGCAATAAAAAGTAGAAAGCAAAAGCAAAACCAAATAAGCACTTGAAAAAGCAAATAAGCAATAGGCAGAAATAAGCTATCTAAGGCAGTTTTAGCTTCAAACTTAAAACAAAAGCATACAATCAATAGAAAACACAAATAAGACATAAATAAGTAAGAAAAGCAAGATTAATCTAAAAATAAGCACTAATAAGCTGTTGCTACAGTAAAAAAAAATTAAAAAGGAATGTACCTCCACTCCTTGCTCAAAACAGGAGTTTATAAAACCTTAATTAAGCTCTAAACCTACCCAATGCTTATAAATAAGCTATCTAAGAACCCAATGAGCCATCCCATGCTACCCATTACCCATAAGCTTAATTCAGCACACCTTTTTCTTTCTTTTTGGTTTCCTTTTCTTAATTCTTGTACAAAAATGTAAACAGCTTATATGATAACTTATATGAGAGCTTAAAAGTGAGCTTAAAATAAACTTAAGTTAACTTTGGAAACTTTGGAACACAAATTAAAACATAAGCTGAAATTTTCATTAACCTTAAAAAAAATTACAAGTACAAGAAAGTGAACTAGGTTAAAACTAAGCTAAAAAAAACTACTCTCTCCAAAAAAAACTACTCTGGCCTCAAAGGCTTACAAGGACTTATATAGACTACGAGCTAAGGTCTTGGCTCTTGGGTCCTCTTGTCTTCTTCTTCATTGTGCTTCTTTGTAGAGACAAAACAGCTATTTGTGCTTGTTGTGTGTGTAGAGACTCAAGTCCAATCTGAGCCATTCATACTTCTTGATGCCCAATCCATAAATCACAACCATTGATGCGAATTTGTACTTGGATTGCCAACCTGGACTTTGACTATGTGGGGGGTGGGGTTTAAGGATGGTGAAAGTTTTGGAAGGTTGTGGTGAGGTCAACGAGACAAGAAAGGGACTGGTTGTGGGGTTGGTGTTTTTGGCGGGAAATGGGGTTGGAAAGATATACAGTGTTGTGTTTGACAAGGTAAGGTTTGGGTAATTGGCAAGAAAGGTCCTTTATGGTGTATGTCTCTCTTTCAATCTTCGTCCTTGTGTTTAATGAAAGTTTGGAAATTGGCAGAAACACCCCCTCAGTTATATAAGTATATTTGCAAAAGAGGTCCTTTGTGGTTAATAGTTTCAAGCCTTGGCAGATTGAGTCCCTGTGGTTTTATTCTTTGATGAATTGGCAGTTTGGGTCCCTCACAAGTGTTTTCTTCATTTTCTTCATTAAATAAGTTAGGGATTTGGCAATTTTGGCCCCTAAACTTATTTTTCTTCATTTATGGCTTCGGGTTTGACTTTTGGATTTGTCGGGGTTGACTTTGGTTGACTTTTTCAGACTTGGGCTTTGTCTTGACTTTGTCTTTACCATGCTTTTCCATTCCGTGTCCGGTTTTGTCGTTTTGGCTTTGTTTTTCATCCTTTTCTTAGATATCCGTTCCTGCACAACACAATTAGCAAAACAAGCATATTTTTGGCATTTTAAGTCCGTTTTTGGTTATTTTAGCTTATTTTTAAAGGTAAAAGGTATGTGTAATTAAACACATACCAGCTGTCATCGCCATTCGTGTTTCTGTCAGCATCACGTGCTGACAAAGCATGAGTAACACCTTGGTCGATCATTGCCTTAAGTTGGGCATTAGTCACAGAAGTAGTGGCAGTGGTATCGGCAAGGTTTGCTCTAGTGGTTCTTTTTGGTGCCATTTTCTTCAATCATAAGAAAATATAATACCCGTTATATTTCATAAAATCATAACCATGACATGACATATACACAATAAATAAAGTGAGATCACATCACACAGTGAAATGCACAACTGAATTGAAATTAACAATGGTGTAACTAAATCGACATTCGTTCATAATAAATTCGATTACAGACATGACATAATACATCCTTTCCATATATAATCTGGAAACATACATGACCTGATTCGGTTACAAAATGATCACTACCCTTAGGTTACAAAATGAAATATAAACAACCTAAAGCCTTACTAGCCGGGAGTTACCCCGTAATACTTAGTAGGCTAATACAACATAGCTACAACATAACCAATCTAAGAGCTACTACCGGCCTCCTCCGGTATCTCGGGCTGTGCTGGACCGCTAGCGGGTCCCTGCTGTCCCTGCAGTGCTGTCACCTATGTCTGCAGTGTACTCATCAGTCTTAGTGTCTCCACAAGCTGTGCCTGTCGAGCGCGGTCTGCTGCTCGCAAGGCTGCAATCTCCGTCTGCTGTGCCAATACAGTAGTCCTCAGTGCTCTCACCTCAGAACGGGCGGTGTCACTAGCATCCATCGACCGTCCCCAGGCCTCACGGGAAAGTCTGGCCTCTCTCTCCATGAGTAAAGCAGTGTAAGCATGGGAGCGTCTATCCCTCTGTAGTAAGTTGAGCCGACCGCTCAACACTGCTCTAGCATCTTGTGCCTCATCAAGTCTCCCATAAATCTCATCAGTGTCCTGTCTGACACTAGTGACAAAATTGGTCATCCGTCGACCCAACTCTGTGTCATCAGTCGCTGGTGCCCCTGGCATGCCCACAAGCATCTCATCCCAAGTGTCTGTAATCCCATAACCAACATCTCTCTCAGGGTCTCGCCTAATCTCATCATCCAAAGTAGCAACAAATCCATAGTCTGCTCTAAAACCTCTAGTGGGTCTAGCAGTGGGAGCAGATGAACTCTCACCGACCTCATATCTCAGACCTAGAGCAATACATAACCTCTTTCGAGGCGGCAATTTAACCTCGGAAACACCTGCTCTACAGACAGTAGAGGGAAGAAGCAAAGGTGGTGATGGAGTGGGTAAGGGTATAGGTAGGAGTGGTGGTGTCCCTGATGGTGGTGTCTCTGATCGAGATGCTAAGATGTAGGTGGATGGTGCAGCAGCTCTCATCATAGCCACAGATGCCCTGGTATGTGAGAGTATGATAGGTGGTGGTAGTGGTAATGAATGAGAAGTGGATGGTGACTCGGCCCTCTGCCAGATCATAGCAGCTCTATATCCCAACGGATAAGTAGGGCTAGCAGGTAGTGGTGGAGGTGATACAAGTACTGGTGATGATACTAGTAGTGGTGGTGAGGGAATCTGAGGTTTCCTAGATTTTTTTAATTTTTTTTGTACTTTGTAGTGGTCTTAGTGGTGATGACCATGGGGAGAGTGGTGATGGTGGAGGTGTGAATGTGTTTATGGCAAGATAGTCTGGCGGCATCCTCTGCCTCAGACCAAAATGGGATTTGTTTGGTTGGTATCTCGGATAGACTCATTCCTGAGAGTAAACGGTGTACAGGTGGGGACAGAGTCGGCCGAAGCTGGGTGCTCCTCCTCCTCATCCTCGTCCTCCTCAACATCATCATCATCCTCATCATTATCGGATGACTCATCATCATCATCATCGTCATCTTCTCTTTCGTCGGTAGGATAATCAATGGGGTCCTCTTCAGGATCCTCCTCGGGATCCTCCTCATCCTCCTCTGGATCGGATTCTGCAATGTATCCTGCGTGTTGAGTTTACGTGCGAAGTAATGTGAGACGGATTAGCAGACAGGTACAGTCGGATGCATCCTCAGAGTGGAAACACCTCATCCTTCGATGGCATAAACTCTGGATATACAGGCTCAGGAATAAACTCTGGTGAAAGTGGTGCCTTCTCTGGCTCCTCCGGGCCAGGCACATAATCAGGAGATGGTGGGGCCTAAAAATGGCTACCACATATGCATATGGATCCTCTGGCATCACGGGTGTTCCGTCGACTCTCGGAGATCCGATGTCTGACAAACCTCAAAATAGACTAGATACCGCCGTGTAGGTAACTGTGGAATCCTCTGAATCCGACATGACAATATCTAAAAATCAAAAGTAGCATATATAAGTATTTAATATAAGACTCTTATAGTAATATACATTTATATCATAACATGTATATCAATCATGAATGCATCTAGTCTAACATAATGCCAACAACCTAGTGTGTATGTTATGTTCTGTGAATATCCCTTTGTAATGAATGCTAATGTTTGAAAAACGGTTATAGTCAGGCAAAAAAACGCATTTGGACCTCGGTTTTTATATAACCTTGGCTCTTTGATACCAATCTTAACTAAACCCAAATTGAGGGTCGCAGCGGAATATGGGTTGGGGGTGGTACTTCATAGATCAATAACACAAGATATATATAAGAACAACCATTTAAAAGTCGTTTTAAAACCATACAATTGGATTCAAACAAATTATTTGATACATAAGCCCGAAGCCTTTACTGGTTCGATGTTTCAAAATCAAAGATTCTTAGCCATAACAAATGTTCCTCCAATATGTAATGCACCAAATCTTTTATGACAAACGACTTCTTATATAACGGGACGGACCACCAATGTATCCATTATCCTTCTGTACCTCATGATCTCCTGAGAGAAAAATTGCTTTAAAACGTCAACAAATAAGGTTGTGAATTCATTAGGTATGTAAATTGTTATACATGTTGGACCGCAAGATTTCCCTGATTAATGCAGACAGATGCAAACATAATAAAATGTTATTACAGTTTTCCTAACTCATGACACTAAAAGCTCGACCGACATGTATGAATTGCAATATAAATTGCCAACATTGCTCGTGATGATGTTCTAACCCGCAACATCCTATGTCTGACATGGTATATGTTTGCTGTTCGGCATATCGGCACAGTGAGCATGACTCACCCGAACGGGGATGTCAATCCCAAATAGATTTATTTATAACATTTACGCTCACAACAATTAATTGACAGTTTATGATAATAGGCTCAGAGGGTTATCGCTACTTAGGCAAACACGTAATCGTAATGTATAATGTCCACTTGCGTCCAATTGTAAAACATGCATATGTTTCTCACCCTAAAAATTGTAAATCATTGTAAATGTAAAACGTGGGCTATGAACTCACCTTGTGTGTATGATAACAAGTATATCACAGAAAACGCGTCACGATAATGACCGAATGCAATCTAATCCAATATAGGTCGTATAAGTACTAAGAATTTTGATTAACTATCACCATATATAAATCTATATAGCTACATCACCATCTAATTGTATTTGTGAAATCTCATTTATAAAGTAAAAACGTTTATAACTATATCTTTAGTGAAAACGATGTAACTTTATTGTTTTAAGTCTGTTTCTTACGTTTCTTATATCCACGCTTTCGTATTAAGACAAGTTATCAAAATATTACATTTTCATATTTATGTCCTCTGGTGAACAGCACTTTTTACTGTTCATATACCTTTATAAAATTAGTCGTTGTAAACTCGTAAATATCGTATTTTATTCGTGTTAACTCTGTTTTTAGTGATTCTTTCGAGCACGTCTTCGTAATTAATAGTTCTATCTAATTAATGATGTTTTCAAAATAAATATATCTGATGTGAACAGTAACTTTTATAAAAGTATTTATTATCGTAAACTTGCGAAATTCATAACTCCTTCGTTATTGATCCTAAAATTATGATTCTTATTGTTTTGGAATCCTAAAAATATGTAATTTTTATGAAAAATAACCAACCATTTATATCAGATCTGAAAATCAAATAGTTTTTATAAAATTTCTTTTATAAACTCGTTTATTATCGTATAACTTGTAAATTACGTATCTCCTTCGTTATAAATCGGTTTTTCAAGTTTCTTACCTTTTTGGAATCCTCATGAGATGTAGTATTTTATAAAAATATAAAATAAATACTTTTTATTTCGAATTTAAACAGATTGTTTTGATAAATGTGTTAAAAATATGATTAAACTTGTTTTTGTAACCTTTAGGTTTAGTAACTTTGTTACAAGTCCATTACAACACTTAACTTCACATGTCTTACATCCTTAGGGTCCCTAGTCCATGATTTGTCCAAAGATTGTCCAAGAATCACAAGATCCATATGTCTACATACTTATTTTGTTTATAAACTTTGATATGTACTTTTATACCATTAGTTTACATATACTTTCTATAAATAAATCAATACTTGAAATATGTATATACTAGCTTTATGACATGATAATAACATCAATAATTCTCATGTGAAAGTATTTTAAACAATGAACAAGAGGTAAAACTATTTTACATCTTATTATGAAACCTAGATGGTGATTTACTATATAGAAGTTATAAACACATAAAATCATGGAAGTAAAAGATGTAAGGTTTCTAGATAACCTTGATATAGAGTAAGATGATGAACAACAAATCTAAACCCTTGTTTAGCAAGAAAACCCTAACTTTCAACACCTTAAAAACCCTAAATTTCAATGATAACCCTAACTCCTTTCCTTTGTATGAAACCCCTTTTTATCAACCAACAAAGCTTCCAATACCCTTAGAATGCCTTAGATAAGTAATTGGATCACTTGAATACTTGATAAAATAAATTGTGTGATTTGTTTGTGTGTTTTTGGCTTGAGCCGTGGGCTAGGAGTGAGCAATAAGAGAGATATGTTGTTTTCTTAAGTAAAATGGATGTGTGTGTTTACCTCTCACTAGCATAAGTCTTATATACTACAATAGACTAGTCAAGACCACTATTAGAAGTCCAAGACAAGAAGAGTAGATTAAGGGAAAGTCTTGGTCAAGATAGAAGAAAGTCTTAAGGTTTAATGAGCTAGGGATTGTACAATATCAAGTTGGTGATCTTTATGAGCCCAATGTACCCTCTTGTGGACATTATCCCACAAAAATAACGAGAGAAAGGGGGTTTCTAGTTGTGTTTTTGATATTTAACAAAATATCTTATATCATTTGAACTTTTAAGTAGTATATGTTAAGTGTAGATGTACATTTGTAAAGTATATGGCTTGCTTTGCCTATTTCATTTAAAATTTGGCTAGGGTGATAAATGTGGGTGAATTTTTATAAAACTTTGGATATTGGGTATAAAAATGGGTATTTGTTGAAGCATAGAAAAGTTTTGGTGGTTTCGGATATGCCTAAACGTATTTTATCGCGAAACGTAAACACTTTACGTTACCAATAGAAATAAAATGTGCAAAGTTAATAATTATCCTCAAAATAATTATCTAACACTTGCTTGACGTAAACATTTAATTGTTTGATGCCCGTTTACATTAAATGATCTTTTTTAGTTTACGCGATTTAACTTAACACTTAAAATTAAAAGCAAACGCGTACAACAATAAAAATAAATAACGTCGTACAATGACCTAAAACACGGGGTGTTATATATTTCTCCTACTTGAATATCCCATTTTAACCCATTAATTTTTTCTACATAAACAGACTCATTCTTTTTATAAAATTCAATTTTTTCTTTCACTGATTCTAAACCTGTTTTATAACCTAAAAACCTTAAACTAGATTTCTCTAAATCTCTTAATAGTTGATCATTTTGATATTTAAGTAATTTAACAGTTTTCATACAACATTTTGAACAATTTGAATCATTGGATACCTCTGAGTCAGAACTTGAAGATGAGTAAGCCATGAGTACATAATTAGGCCCTTCCTCTACCTGATCACTCCATTCATATCCACCAAGGCCATCACATGACACCAAAGCCGTGGAAGTAGATCTTTCTACAGGCTCACTCCTTCTTGAGATTTCCTTGTTCTTGTTGTCTTTATTTCTTGGAGCTTTTCTGTAGGATCGTTTAAATCATAACACGGATGATGATTCGAGTGGTTTAGCTAGTTTCTAGTAAGAGAAACACAAGGGAGAGATTCTAGAGAGAGAGTGTATGTGTTCCTCGCGTATAGTCTCTTTCCGACCCTTCCCTCGAGTACAAGAAACCGATGCCGCGAGACATCTCTAAACACGTCACATAACTGCGACTCTTAGACTACACAGTGCGCGGCTACAAACATGTGAGACTGTTTGTGTGCGACCCATCTTAAGCGTTGCGACGAGACACTATGACCACATACAACAAATTGACACACACACCAAACCAAGTAAAATCCTCATAGTTACATAAGTATCTATTAATCTATCATTACACCACATTACTCCAACACACACAGTGACACATCATCACTCATATTACATATCTGCGAGAACATTATTCATACACAACACCACTACATGAATATGCTGCAATCATAGTTTTACACATCAACTGACATTGCCTAACTACAATCTTATTGTGGAAATGTCTAGTAGCATGTCCTCGATAATAACATAAATGTCTCCTGTTCTTGACTCTTTCTGATCACTTGGCTGCGAAAAAAAGCATCATTGCGAAAGAACGCCAGTGTCATTCAACATGCGCGTATGACATTAACCGCAAAACATATTTTAAATACTTGATAGATCACGTCTTTCACTACCAACACCTAAACGTTCTGGCTCATATTGAATACCACAACTGTACAACAACTCCTAAACACATTGATATCGACATAGCACACGAACATTGAAGATCTGGTCAACAACGAGAAAGCTACGTTACTAATCTCCTAATCACATCTAACATAACACACGTATACAATAATAATAACGCTACGTACGCTAAAAGCTCTATAAACACAAAAACAACCAGATTTCACAAGTTGAAGATTTTAATGCTGCGGGGAACAGTTGTTCTGATTTTTGGGAGTGTTTATTCTCTAAATTCACGGAGCGCTACAAAGCGTCTCACTCACGAGGGCAGACGGGGGGAGCGAAGTAGTATGTTGAGAGAAGGTGAGTAGTGTCTCTAGAGTGTTAGTCATGGGGAAGAGTCTTAGGTTTATCTCGATGAACAGAATTTGTTTGCCCGAAACGAATGGTTATAACTAATTTTAATAGGCTTTTGGGGAGGGGTCTCAAAGATGCGTGAGTGGGATGGTAGAAGATGTGCGGCGATGTAGCGGTTACGCGTTGGTAGCAAATAAACGAGTCACGGGGCGCGTAGTGGTGGGATAGTGCGCGGAGGATTGTCTTTTGACGGGTGGGGCGGAGTAGGCTGAGTGGTCTGGTCGCGGATGGTTGTTAAGGGAAAGAAAACATGTTGCTTAGAAGACGTTCGGAACATGAGTTGTATGTATTTAGGTGGAGAGAGGGCAGTGGTGTGGGCCAAGTGGGGTGGAACAACAACAACAAAAATATATATAGGAGTAGGTGATGGGGGAGATGACGCGCAGGCCGTATTATACTGGCCATGGGATAGATTGGGCAGAGCAGTATGTGTGGCGAGATATGAATCTTAATAGGTGGAGAGTAGTCTTATATCTATAGAATCACCAGAGTCTCATGTAGACTGGGGTACTGCGTCACCATGTAGAGGGAGTTGGCAAAGTTAGTAAGAGTTGTCCAACATTGCCCGTATGATGTTCGAACCCGTAACGCGGAGGAGCCTTTGATGTCAGAGCAATGGTAGAACGGTTCGTTTGTCAGGCAAATCGGGGGCTTGCGAGAGTGGGATGGACTTGGTGGTGAGGGCTAGTTGTCAGTTTCTCATAACCCACTGGGCAATGTCAACTGGCCCACATAAGATCTATTTATCTATCCATTCGTCCGTCACTAATCTATACTCTTGACTCGCATATTGATGCGATGGGATGATCTATTGGTGTGGGATGAGCAGCGGATGTACTTAGTGTTTTTGGGAGATAATTGGAGGTGACATCTTAACATTATAGTGGCGGCGTTCTCGTCAGCGGGATGTCCAGGGATGAGATTGTTGTAGTAGATTGTTGTCGCTTGTACTGTGTATTGTGATACGCCTGTGTCGAGGTAAAGTGTGCTCATATTGTAACATAGGGGTGTTAAGGTGCGCCACACCCAGAACGCGTGGAGGTTTACATATCGGGAGTAAAATTGTGTATATCGTGAGTGCGGAGGAGTGATCACTCAGCCCGGCGAAAATGAATATACAATGTATATAGCGGGAAGGGACTATGTGGAAAAGAGGGCCGGGTCGAGATAGAAGCGGTCGTTGGGAAAGTGCAAGCGTATGTTAAGGGATATGAGGGCCGTATAGAGGGAAGTTTTTTTTTTAAACTTAAAATGCACTTTAATTAACGAGCCAGGAATCCACTGAATAGGATAGGTGGTTCCTATATTAAGGAGGTGGTCCGAAGCTCAATCCTGTTTAGGGTCTGACCACAGTGAGCAAAGGAAGCGATTACAGTAACTCTGAGCTCTAAATTATGTATAGATTTTTATGAGAGAGGTGGCGGTTTTCATCGGTTGTAGGGTAAAGACACTATGCGTATGTCGTACTACTCAATCGTCTTATGTTATACTGATGGGGCCCGTTTCTTGTCTCGTGTTTTTGAGGATGTGTCCACTTCTCGTATTAGACGACGTATCGAATTATTATATGTTGCAATATGTGTGAGTCCCCTGGGAACAGTGTTTTTTACTGTCATATGACTTTTAAAAATTATTTTTATAAACTTAATCTTCGTAAACTCGTAAATGTCGTATTTTATTCGTTTTAATTCCGTTTTTAGTGATTCTTTCAGCATCTTCGTAAACTAAAAGTTTACAAAATTAATAGCTTTCAATAATAGATATTAAATATCTGATATGATATAGTTAACTTTAAATAAGTAATTATTATCGTAAAACTTGCGTAATTTCATACTCCTTCGTTGTGATTCCTAACATACGATTCATTAGATGTTTTGAAATCCTAAAATTATGTACTATCTGAGAAAAATAACCATTTGTATATATCAAAAGTATAATGTAACTTGTTTTTATAAAATTTCTTTTATAAACTCTATAATATAGTACAAACTTGAAATTAGCGTATCTCCTCGTTATAAACGGTTTTCCAAGTTTCTCTAAATGCCACAATCCTGTGACAAGAAGTATTTTATAAAAATACAAAATATAAGTTTAAATTCGAATTCCAAACAAGAAGGTTTTGGTCCTTTTTGTAAAAATATGTTTAAACCTTGATTTTATAACTTTTATTTTAGTACCCTTTTTACAAGTCCATTACAATATCACATGTCTTACACACCTAGGGTCCTTAGTCCATGATTAGTTCAAAGATTGTCCAAGAATCACAAGATCCTTAGGTTTACATACTCATTTGTTCATGAACTTTTATATATACACTTTTTAGGTAACTTGTTTATATAAGCTTTTTATACATAAACCATACTTATACAATACTTATATGTCCATTATAACATGTTCTTAACAACAATAGAGAATATGACAAAGTATATCATACCATGATCATAAGTAAAAATTCCATTTTTCATGTAAAAATATCCTTAGATGGTGAATAACTATACACACATTACATATGCATAAAATCATGAAAGTAAAGAGATTAAGAGTTTTAGGTAAACTTAATATGAAGTAAGATGATGAACAATATGATCTAAACCCTTGTTTAGCAAACAAACCTAAGCTTACAACACTTGAAAACCCTAATCTTGCTTTTCCTTTGCTTAACACTTGTAAACCCCAAACCAAACCTTCTAATCACCTTGGGATATCTTAGATATGTTGTAGGAGTGCTTGTAAATGTGGTAAATAAATTTTGTATGGTTTGTTTATGTATTTGGTTTTGAGTCGTGGGTTGGAGTAACACAAAGAGAGAAATGGTGAAGTTTTTACAATGAAAATGTGAAGTGTATGTGTTTCTTATTAGTTGCTTGCAATATAATACACCTTTGACTAGTGCAATCACTATTCGGAAAGGTCTTTAGGTCAAGAAAACATAAGAGTCAAAACATGGAAGATATTTGGTCAATTACTATTTGGGTTAGTAAGAAAAATAAGTCTTGGTTTCCAAAGAATGAGAACATCCCATGAATTCTAGGAAAGATGTTTTACAATAGATATTATCTTTGGTTCTCTCATCTTGTATCCGGCCATTTAGAGATATAGGTGATGATATTTGTAACTTTGATATTGGTACCATTGGTGGGTATTTGTTTGAAGCTAGAAAAGTGTTAGGTGGTTCCGGAATGCCGTAAAACGTTATTAACACTAAACATAAACCTTTACGCAACCAATAAAAATAAAAGAACAAAGTTAATAACTATCCTCAAATTAATTACTTAACCTTGTCTTGATGTAAAACATTTAATTGATTGATGCCCTTTAACATTAACGATAAGTATATCGATAGCTTACTCGAGAATAGAAAAAAAAAAACCCAAAAAAAACCGTTAGAGTGCTGATTACGATTTAAAAAGCAAGTGCTACATTACTAAATATATATATGATTATTGACTTAGTTACACTGACCCTAAAATAAATTGTGTTATATCACATGTTGAGAAACTCATATCACTTACACATGTACTCTTATATTGTTTGATTTCCCACTTGCAATAGATCGATATTCCTTAAGCTTGATAAAGGTTTCGTTCTATTTAGATAAATACAAACCTGACTATAGATAGAAACATTGTTTGAATGTATTAAAGATTATGCGGAATCCTAATCTTTAATATTATATAAGAAACATCCAATGAAAACAGTAATTCAATTAACATGCAAATTTCACAAATAAGCTCGCAAAGATTATTAATGATAATAATACGAATACTCTCAAAGTATTAAGGTTACAAAGACCTTGAAGCTAAGAATTATACGACTAAGATTGATTTTAGTTTTGGTTCTGGTACATCAAACTCTATGCCCTAGGACCTCCTTTTATACACAAAAGAAGTCCTCGTTAGCTACAATACTTCCTAAGTATCTAAATCTTTTCTTTTTTTTTAAATAACTAATACATATCATATAAGCATACTAACTAATAGCCTTAACTTAATATTTACTACATTTTTTTTTGTTAGTAACTTCAAGCTTATTTCATTAGCAGTCATTAACTTTAGCTGAGCAGTCTTAACTTTTCACTAGTAGTAGTAAACACTTAGCATATTTTCTTTGAAGTCTCTGAGCAGTACTAATATTCACTAGCAGTACTAACTGTGTACTAGCAGTAGTAAACACTTAGCATATTTTCTTTGAAGTCTCTGACCAGTACTAACTCCAGCTGAGTAGCATTAACACAAACACGAGCAACAATAATTCAAACAACATCAATAAGACTTTTAATCCCAACAATCCTCCCAAAACATGATATTTTCTTCAAAAATCATCAAGTTTCTTCATTAAGCTTCATCAACACCAGGAGGATGTCTCCAATACACTTCTTTACTTCTTAATATTTTTATTATGAATTTATGAAGTTATAAAGACCATTTCACTTTCATAATCAATTATAAGCTTCTTTTCTAACATCATTGAAAGTGTAAGTGGTGCAAGATACTTCTTCTCTACCAACATATAAATCTACATATGTTGCATCCTCAAGGAATGTACTCCACAAGAGTCATACAACTTCCAATCCAATACATTGTAATCTTGTTGATTCCTCCATATTTTATCTTTTACATGTGGTTCAAGCATTGTTTTCAAATCACCCATAACAACAAATCTAAGTCTTCCACTGGTCTTGTTGACTCATATTTAGCTTTTACCAACTTGTACAAATCTTCCAAATCTTCTTTAAAACTTTTAAGCATTTTGACTTAAAGATCGATGTATATTTGAGAACTTTCCATTTAGCTCTCATTTGATAATAGCTGATTTCTTTCTTTCTTTAAAATCTTCCAGCCAACAATACTGGATACTTAACACTAAAGGTATAGCAACAATTTTTACCGCTTCTTCATCGGAATGGATTTATAAACACTGATTAAGCACTGTCTATGTCTTTTATCATTTCCACCTTTTTGCTCTTTGCATTCTCTTGTATCAGCTCTGTTCTTGCTCTCTTTTCTTTGCCTTCCACCAACTCTGTTCTAAAGTCTTTAAATGTATTTACCCTTTTGAATGCTCTGTTAAACATCTCTTGGATAAAATCAAACTATTTAAACTTCAAATCTTTGAGCTTGTATCCTTCCATGTTCTTTAGGTAAGTACAAATTATCTTTCTCTGTTGAGCTTTTATTGGTGGTTTGTTTCTTTTCTCTTCTGCTCTTTTAGCTGCAAAGTGCTTTCTTCTTTTATATTAAGAGTTTGTTGAATAATGTATGCCTTTTCTTCAATAACAACTCTTCTTGTTCTTGGGTGCTTGCAATCTTTCAGCCAATTGATGATAAACATCAATCTTTGGCCTATATATCACCCATGTCAATCAAGGCAATATTGGCTTCTTTTTCTTTTTTAGCTTTCTCTCTTACAAGTCTTTCTTCTTCATCAAATTCAGCTTGTAAATGTAAAGTAGTTTCTTCATCAAACCTGATTTGATTTTTCTTCTTTATAGGCTTCACAGGTTCTATCAATATCCCTTTACCTTTGTCCTGTGATTGTTGTGAAGATATTGTTGTTGTAGATTCACCTAGCTCTTGTATAACAACCCCTTTCTCCTTGGGTTTTGTACTTTTATTATCCATAAGCTTGAGCCAAGAATATCATCAACATTGTAATTTGGAGCAGTAGTTGTGAAGTTGCACCTCACATTTGTTTGCATCACAGCATACTAACACATAACCAACAACACTAAACTTGAGCAGCATCAGTAATGTAACTTAGCATGTAATAACTTTAATAACTTCATCAACAACATTAAACTCATCATTTTCCTTATTACATAAAAAAAAAAAAAGAAACTTCTTATTCTGCAACAAACACCTCCTCACCATCTAAAACATCCACATTTTGAACACTAACCAGGGTAATTGCTTCATCTGTATCAATAACATCAATCCTCCCCTGTTTGGATGCATCCTCACCCAAACTTTCTTCTTATCAGAGGATTCTACCCTAGAAGTCAAACCAATTTTGTATAATACTTCAGCCCTATAGTTTCTTGACCTATTTTTCTTTTCAATCTTCTTGACCCTTATTTTCAAACTAGCATTCTCATTATGTTGAGTGGTCTTTGTCTTCTCCAAATCAAGAACCCGATTTTGTAAAGTGGTACATCGTGCCATCAATTCATCAAGTTTAAGTCTATCTTTATCACTTTGAAGTGTGTTACCTCTTGCGAGCAATGGATCATTGGAATGTTTAGATACATTCTCAAACCTAGTTTGATGCATAGTATCCCCCATGGTTTCTTGGCACTAAGGACCACCACCTAAAGTAGTTCCTAGGGAACTAGATTCATTAGGTGTTGCCTTAGATTGGGTCTTATAGATGTTACCACTGTCCTGCTCTGCTTCTAAGCTAGAAACAGTAGTGGCAGCCCTCACCAAACTAATCACCCAACCTCCTTATGGACAACCTCATATGCAACAATTTCAATAGGTCACTAGGCTGAGGTACCTGACTGTCATTTCTCTTAGGCTTCCTAGGTTGTTGTAACTTTTGAGGTTGAGTAGATGGTTGAATAAAGGTGGTGTGTGATGGGGATCAATTGGAATTGCTGAACCTTCACCCAATTATGATGGTTTTGTACCACCATTGGTTTTGAAATAAAGGAGTTACTTCTACCAGAAAAACCTTTTGCCTACCTTCTCATATTTCCAAAAATCTTTTTTTAGTGTGAAGGGTGCAATATATATACCTCTTATGAGTTGCATCCTCATCAAGTTGATGTCCAAAAATATTTGTACAAACCTTGGATACATAAAAAATTTCCAGACAAATTATCTAAGTTTCTAATCATACTTTCAAAAATAAATTTTGAAAAATTAAATTTCTAGTTTGTAGCTAAGCATATAATGGCAGATGCCATAGTACTACTAAACTCATTCTAGGCAATAGTCTTTAGACTTAGACACTGTAAAATAGTATGAATTAGAAATTTCCATTATGGGGAAAAAATGGTTTATAAAAAGTTAGTTTTTGTGAAATTTTCTCATACCCCATCAATGTAAGTTGTTCAAAAATGGTAGAATTTGGTAAATTCAACACCTTCCCATCTGCTAGTTGAAAGATCTCTTCTAACAGATGATTCAGTAAAGATTATTTCCTGCCGAACTACTAGGCATGTACTGTGCTTCCGGGTGATAGTTTTGACCATGACAGTAGACCAGAACTATTCAATGCAAGAAATATATATAGTAGGATTAATCGTTAGTACATACCTTATAGGGTGTGCATTTAAAAAATCCACTATTTGTTCAAACCTATCACTCTATGTGGGTTAGACAAAAATTCGACCATATTATAAGTATCAACAAACTTTAGAGTCGTCATTTATGTTGGGTTTTGATAATGGATGATAAAATTGAGTTATGGTTTGTAGTTAGAGAGTATTTGAAAGAGTGAAATTGATTAAAGGATCGATTAAAACCCTTAATCGAAGTATTTATGGAAAATGCCCTCAGCAGCATTAATTTTTACCCAACAGTAGTAACCCAACAGTAGTAAGTTATGCCTAGTAGCATTAACTTTGAGTCACCAGCATTAACTCCGATTCCCATTAAACACTTTTCCAACAACATTAACACTTTTCTATGTTTTTCCTGGCAAACATGTTTTGTCCAAAAAACCAAGAAAACACAAGCATCAGCATTTTCACAATATCACAGTATTAATTATACCTAACATATTAATTATAGCTAACATAAAAACTCAAAGTATTGAAGCATAACAGCAATAACTTATTATACATAACAGCAGAAAACTTTTAATGACTTATAAGAGTACTAATTTATACAAAACTCTACAAAACAATAAAAGATAAAGAATTTAAGATTTAGCATACTCAATAACTATCAATCAAATATTGAAAATCTACTTAAATCAAAAGCTTTTGTATGTAAATCTGCAACATTCTTGTCAATATGATTTTGACCGATTTGAATAATTTCTATTATGCAATCTCTAATAAAAAGTATGTCTTATCTCTATATGCTTTGTTTTTAATGAAAAACAAGATTTTTAATTATGTAAATAGTACTGTTATTGTCAATAAAGATCTTAGTATGCATAAAATTGTACCCATAATCAAGTAGTTGATTCTGAATCCAAAGCACTTGTCCACAACAACTTGAAGTAGCCACATACTCAGCTTCTGTTGTGGAATTGCAACACACTATCTAATTTCTAGCACTGCCATGAAATTAATCTACATCCAAGGATTGACCAACCTCCCCCCTGGGAAGGGTCCAAAAACAACCACCCACCAGTGTGGTAAAAGGGAACAACAAAAAAATAAACAAAACAAACCACAAAAAAAAAACCCCACACACCACACACAAAAAACACCCCCCCCCCCCTATTTAAACTTCCTATCCAACTTGCTCCAGTATATCACTATCATGATGCTAACCAAATCAAAAGGAGAATCTTTTGGATACCAAAGGCCTAATTTTGGTTGACCTTTTAAGTACCTAAAAATCCTTTTCACAGCATGAAGATGTGAAACCTTTGGATTGACTTGGTATCTAGCACAGGCACACACTGCAAACATGATGTCAGGTCTTGAAGATGTAAGATACATCAATGAACCAATCATTGACCTATACATATTAAAACATCCCACTACTTGTAACCAACTTGACCTTGCGCAGAGGCTTTTTGATTCCCATGGTGTGCTTGCAGTCTTGACTTCTGTAAACCCAAATTTCTTTAAATTTCTTTAACTATTTGTCTTGGACTAATAATAAGCCATCCTACTTAGCTCGACTTTTAATCCCAAGAAGAATGTAAGTTCTCCCATAGAACTCATCTGAAATTTCTCATGCATCAACTTCTCAAATGCAATGCATAGCTCCTTCTTTATTGAACCAAATATGATATCATCCACATAAACTTGGACCAGCAAAATATCACCTTTGTGCCTTTTGATGAATAAGGTCTTGTCAAATTTCCCTCTTTGAAACCCACTGTCTAACATATATGTTGACAAGGTTTCATACCAAGCTCTAGGAGCTTGATGTAGTCCATATAGTGCTTTTTCAACCTTGTATACTCTATCACGAAAGTCTGGATCTTCAAATCCTGGTGGTTGACATACATACACCTCTTCTTCAATCTTCCCATAGATAAAACACTTTTTACATCCATTTGATACACCAAAAATCTTTAAATTGAAGCAAAAGCTAAAATAGCCTAATTGCTTTAGATATCTTGCAACAGGGAACAAGCCGACATCATCATAGTCAATCCCTTTTTCTTGTGTGTACCCTTGAGCAACCAATCTTGCTTTATTTCTTATTATAATTCCCCTTTCATCCCTTTTATTCTTAACCCATTTAGAGCCTATAGCCCTTTTTCCATTTGGTAAATCCACTAAAGTCCAAACTTCTTGTAACTTGAATTGTAGAAGCTCTTCTTGCATAGCCTCTATCCAGCTTGGATCCTTCAATGCATGAATTACCTTTTTGGGTTCTTCCTATGATAAAAAGCAAGCAAACAAGTAGTTTTGAAGGTCTTTATGGTTTGTTCTTTGTTGAATAGTACTAACAAACCCATGTTCCTTCAAATTCTTTGACATCATTCTTGTTTGTGTAGCTGATTGCAAATATCCAATCACTTGATCAAGAAGATGATCTTTATGAATTCTTGTAGTTGGATTAGGACTAACTTGGATTGTTGTATCCGAATTGTTCATGCTAGCCTCTGCACCATCATCTTCATCATTTTTAGAGAAGTCGAATATGCTATAATCTTCCAAAGCAGTCATATTTAGATCAAATGGAGGTTTAATGCTTGTTTTTCCACCAACCACATTAACCTCATTTGTGCCAACAACATTACCATTGTTAGTGCTGTTAACATTATCTTCCTTCTCTTGATTATTACATTCACTTTCTTTTCTTGGATCTTCATCAACCTTCTTTCCATCATCACTTGAAGTTTTGGATCCATCATCATGAGAACTCTTTGGATCTTGAGAATATAGTGGATCAGCAGTCCATAATGGTAGCAAAATGTAATCTTTGACAGGTTTTGTCTCCTTTCTAGCTTGACTTGCATTATCACTTGCTTTTGTACCTGCAAATCCATTAGACTGTGTACCTGTAACAATTGGCTCATAATTCATTGTTCTTGTTAGTGCATCAATATCAAATATCCAATCTGGTCCACTACCTACAACAGTAGGTGTACTCTTACTAAACCTAATATGCAAGTTTTCTTCCACTATCCTTGTTCTACTATTGAATACTCTAAAGGCTTTACTATTCAAAGAGTATCCAACAAAGAAACCTTCATCAGCTGTCACACCCCGCCTAGGTGGAAACACGAGGCGTAACATCATGGATATCATCAAAACATAATGGTGTCTACTATAGAGAAATCTAAATGAAGGAGATAATCAAATGGACACTATGTGTCACAACAATACCCAACACAAGATAAAGGAGTCTTGCATTACTAAAGTAACGTCGTACACGAAACAACATAATCCAAATACTAACAATCTCCAACAAACAAGTATCAAGCAAAACAAATGTCATAAATGAAAAGACTAGAAAAGACAACTCCACAAGTAATGCCTAGGGTCTCTCTAGCCACTCTTCCTAATATCCTTCTTATCATCACGATACTCACCTGGAAATGATGCTTAAAAACATCAAAATAAAGTTGGTGAGAGTCATAGGTTTAAGACACGAAAATCAAATCCAATTGCAAATTACTGTGATAATAAAAAAAACATTACAAGACATTAAATAAACCACCATACTAGCTAACATGCAAATCCAGTCAATCACACAAATAATCGACAAACGACTACAAGATGTCTCATATCGCACCAAGGTCCCTGTGGTTACCCCCTTAGCCCAAGACCAACAACTCATAACACTGGGTAGGAACATTACCCTCGATCCCAAATATGTCACTTACGCACCTAAAAGTCTACCAGCTGGAACTTATACTTAGGCCTGGACCAACACAACATTGAGTATTATTTCAACCCTCCAATTAGATTTAAATAGGTAGAACCATAACTCTCTAATCGGAATCACACATAATTGAGTCTTATTTCAACCCTCCAGTTGGATTTAAATAGGTAGAACCACTACCCTCCAACCGGAATCACACAACAATGGGATAGGCGTACCCCTCCACTCTACCAACACACATTGCAATAAAGCACCATCCATAAAATAAAACCACATAACTGTTCATGCCTCAAGATAAAAACCACTTAATCCATAGCAAATTAAAACTTTTCAAACCACAAGCATCATTTCCACCCAATAAATCGCATAAGAAAAGAGGGTTAGAAATCCCTGAAGCCAAGCAACTTCCAAACAATATCCACACAAGCTACACAATACAAATATAAATGTGTTACACGCGACCAAGCTAAAAGCTCATGTCCATGTAACACTCATATGAGGGATGTCTAGGGTTTTATTAACATCATGGGTCACCCCGACACCCATGCCAAACTTAACCCACTTATTAACTCCTTCACTGTTACTTAATTAACTAGAATTGCAGAATTTTGTATCATGACTTTACTTACCCAACCCTTAATTAATGACCCCATAATTCTTACAAATAATCACCCATGTTTCATGTTATTGAGTATATTAACTTACCTTGATTTCTAAATCCATTTACATGCACAAGTATACCTAAGAAAATCAAACTTCAAAAACAGTACATTCGGATCTGATTGCACACTAAAAAGTTTGGACTTATTAACCATACTTAGACATAAAATTAGAAGGTATCCTTCTGGGGTTTCTCTATATACATATGGAGCTTAACTACTGTAGAAGAGCTAAGCTCAATTCGAATTTTAAGTTAGGGTTTTACCCTCACAAACAATCTGACCCGTATTTACTGTTTTGACAACTTTTAGTATAACCAACATTTGAATGACTTCCCGACCTTAAAAACTTTCGAGGCTGGATTTTATGGAAAGTACATTCAATGAACTACTGTTTAGAGTCCAGAAACACTCAAAAACCTATTACCATCATAGAGATATTCACTCGTAAACAGAACCCTAAATTCTGCTTACCCTAAATCAAGTTTTTACGCAAATCTAACCTAACCAATTGCATGAACATGGACCTAATCAAGCCATAATCATTCTATAATCATCAAATATCATTAATATTTTGAATTTTATGAAACCCTAGAATCCATCATTGATTTTGTTACATGATTAAAAAGTTAAATAAGAATAGAATAAATACATAGCGCTCTTACTTGCTCCTACGCGATCTAGCTCTTAAATTCTTGAATCAAAACTTATTTTTCCTTGTTCTTAGGGGCTAAGGTCGACACCATGAGAGGAGGAGCAGGGAATTAAAAAT
The DNA here is from genome assembly GCA_026074375.1 of Tanacetum coccineum. Lineage (NCBI taxonomy): Eukaryota > Viridiplantae > Streptophyta > Magnoliopsida > Asterales > Asteraceae > Tanacetum > Tanacetum coccineum. Next base: position 23,569 of record BQNB010040365.1, read on the forward strand.
AAATTATAAGGGTTTACTGGTTTTAATAAAAGTTTACAAGTCCTAGTCAAATCAAAAACCTTTTTCTCCTTTTTTTCTTTTATCTACAAAATTCGTATTTATGTATTTATGGAAAAATATTTTTTTTTATTTTATTTTTTAGTTAATTAATTTTCTTCAATACCTTAAGTTTAAAAAAAACTAAGCTAATTTTATAAACTTTTCTCATAAAAACTACCTTCTAAATATAACCTTTCATTTCACCAAACACTTTCTACTTTAGAAAGTTTGCTATAAACTTCTTATATTTTCACTCAACTTATTTCACTTTTTAAAATAGCATATTCCATAAACCTCAATCTCATTTTCTAATATTTGACATAGCATTACATGCGACATGTCAAATCATTTCATTATCACCACATGTGAAAACACCTGGAATATACGACACTCTTTAAACACACTTTTGAATCAAAATTAAGATGCCCATACAACTCAAATTGAATCTTAAGTACATACTTAACTCACTTAGCACACATAAACTATACATACCTATAATTCCTATTGTTCACAAAATGTGAACAAAAATAAAATTCCATATTAACCATAAATTAAATAAAAAATGAGTCGATCAACGCTCATAGATTGATAACCAAATCACATAAGATCAACAAGACACATAGTTTTAACACATAAATATATACTTGGGTCAACACTATCGGGTTTGACTAACGGCTCAGACACGGATGTCACAGTATCCCCATCACTTTAGGAAATCTCGTCCTTGAGATTTAACTAGCCGATTCATCAGCACGATCAACAAACAACTGAGGATACGTAGACTTCATATAATCTTCGCGCTCCCAAGTGAACTCGGGACCACGCTTTGAATTCCAATGAACCTTCACAAGTGATATCTTACTACGTTTTAAACTCTTAATTTCACGGTCCATAATCTCTACAGGTTCCTCAACAAAACGAAGAGTTTTGTCAACCTTAATTTCATACATATGCGCACATGTAGGCTAGCATCAGCCAAACAACTTCTGTAGGGTTGACACGTGGAAACGTGTATGTCACACTCAATTCCTTGGACAATCTTAACCGATATGCTACAGGATCGATCCTTTCAAGAATATCAAATGGCCTTACATACCTCGAGGCTAACTTACCCTTCTTTCCAAAATGTACTACGCCCTTCCAAGGCGTCACCTTTAACAATACACGATCTCCCAACTCAAACTCTAACAGCTTACGCCTAAAATTCACATAGCTCTTTTGACATTCTCTCACTGCTTTGGGCTTTTCCTTTACCAACACTACCTTATTAGTCGTTTCTTGCACTAACTCGGGTCCAAATCAAACTACTCTCCCAATCTCTGCCCATAGAACAGGCGACCTACATTTCCTTCCATACAAAGCTTCAAACGGAGCACACCGAATGCTCAAATGATAACTACCACCAAAATCAATAACACATGCCCTTATTATATCTTCCAAAGTCTGAATCATACTTTCACTTTTGTCCATCCGCTTGAGGATGCTAAGCAGTACTCAAATCCAATCGCATCTCTAACACTTTCTGCAGCATCTGGAAAAAGCACGGGGTAAATCATCCATCTCAATCTGAGTTAACCGTCACTAGAATTTCATTCCTTGCTATTACCTCATCAATATAAATCCTTGCCAATTTCACATCTTGAAATTTTCTTGTATAGCTAGAAAATGAGCTACCTTGGTCAGTCTATCGACCATCACCCAAATCACATCATACTCACTAATTGACCTTGGAAATTTAGTAATAAAATCCATGGTGATTCTATCTCATTTTCACTCAAGTATCTCAGGCTGTTGTAGCAAGACAAAAGTCTTTGACCATTGTGCCTTTACCCCTTAAACAATCCGACAATTGCTAACAAGGTAGCAATATCCTTTTCTACACGTGGCTACCAATGCATGTCTCCAAGGTTATAGTACGTCTTATCCGCTCTCGGATGTACCAAGTACCTTGATGCATATGCCTCAACCATTACACTTCCTACCAATAGAACCCAAATTTGATCCATAAAGTACAAACTCTCGTCTCCTTTTCTTTCCATCTGTTTCTCTAAACCATGTAGCCTTTTTGCGAGTACGTTCTCTTACTTGAACGCCTCACTTTGGGCTGCCAGTATCATTCCTCTTACTCGTCTTGATTTCACTCTCTCCTTTCTACTTAATGCATCACCCACTACATTCCCTTTATTAGGGTATCACACAAATCATTCTTCAAAGTCCGAGAAGCCTCTTCTTGTTCTACGCTCCACTCATACTTTTGATTCCTCTCAGTTAGGGAAGTAAGGGGGTTCAACAATCTAAAAAAAATTCACAATGAACGTCGGTAGTAACTCACCAATCCTAAGAATAATCATCCAATTCCTCACTGCCTCACTCTTACTCGGGTCTACGTGATTACGTTATGGTTGACCACATGACCAAGAAAATGCACTTCTTCCAACCAAAACTCACATTTAGAAAACTTAGCATACAATTTCTCCTTCCTTAGTGACTCCGACACTAACTTCAAATGAACTTCATGTTCCTCCTTCGACTTTGAGTAGGACATAATGTCATCAATGAATACGATGACAAACCTACCTAAGTATGGTTTGCAACCCGGTTCATTAAGTCCATGAAAACCGCTGGTGCATTGTGTGACAACCATGACTTGAGCAGGTTGGTCAAACCGTAGTGTTGACCTAAATGTATCTGTTACAATGTATGGTTATGTGTTTATACGTGTTTATATGTGTTTATGTGGGATATGTGAGATTGGATAATCAATCCATTGAGCGTGATCGTCTTACTGGGATTGGATTTGTGTTAAATTTTATGAAGTTCATTTCATTCACTTTTGGTGATAAGGAAATGATTTCGGTGATTGAAGCAGTTTCGCGTTAATTGTGTAAGTAATTATACGTATACGTATTTTTGTGTTAGTAATTTAAGATAAGTTTAGGTTTTAGAGGTTAAGTTAAGAGAAATGAGTTATTTGATGGAGAAATTTCATTTTAATCACTTATAGTGAGAATGAAATTGATTAGGTATTTTGAGAGAATTGTTTTGGTTAATATGTGGATGTCTAGGTGATGGATTAAAATGGGAAGTGTGTCATTTGTGAAAGAAATAAGTTTGTTAAAATATGAGAGTTTTTGGAAGACTTTCTATTTTTGGAAAGTGAATTTGGAAATGAAAAGTTATTTTTAGAAAGTAGTTTATAAGCAAAATGGTTTACCAAATTAGCTTAGGTTTTTATAAAACTTAAGGTATGAAGGTAATTAATTAACTAATAATTTTTTTTATAGATGAATAGTAAAATACGAATTTTAAAAGAAAAAAAAGAAAAGAGTTTTAGTTGAACTCAAATTGTAATTAGATTTATCTAGGGATTTCCTTGTGGCCTATAAATACAAAGCTAATCCCTAAGCCCCATTATTGTTTGGCCGATTTCTACAAGAGAGGAAGAAGAAAATTTTTAGGGTTTTCTTTAAAGGTAATTTTTAATCTTTGTGTAATTCTAGTTAATTAATTTTCAATTCTAGTAATCTAATCATGATGGATTAGGGTTTTAAATTAGGTTTATAAATTAGGGTTCTTAAGTTTCTGAAAGATTATGATGTTATAATAATTGGTTTATCATTAGCTTAATTGGTTACAAGATTTGATCATGCGTTAGGGTCTAGATCGCCCGAATTAGTTGTCTAATTCACTGCAGAATTTTAGGCAGTTTTGTAACGAGCATAACTCAATCATAAAAGATCAAATAAATAATTTACAACATACTGGAGATAACCTCAGAGAGTCTACTTTCCAGAAAAGTTATCCTCGTAAGTTTTTATGGTCGGGAAGTGGGTCAAAAGGTCGTTACAAAATCAGTGTGTAAAACAGTGACGAATTTCAGTTTTGATTTTTATTTTATCTAAAAATACTTCGACAAAAATCGCGTGGAAGTTATTTTATATATTGTATGTGATCCCTGAATTTTTTTCTAAGCATGAAAGAAGGTCTAAAGTGGTCAGCTAGTGCCATACTTTTAGAAGGTCAGATTCTGGACGAATTTTGAACACTTTGGATTAATGAATTTCTAAGGGCTTTTTGTAAAAGGGTAATGGCTTTGGTGGAGCTATGAGAGGTTCATAGTACATATATGTAGCATGATGATTTTTGGTTTGAATTATGGTAGTGTTTAAGTGGTGCGTTTAGGACATGTAAGTGAGTATAAATTTCTGCTCAAAACCAAAAAATATAATGTGTAGCATTGAAGTGTAAATAGCATATGTATGGGGGGGGGAGGGGGGGGATGGGGGGGGGGGGTGGGGGTGGGGTGTGGGGGGGGAGTATTGAAAAGGTTTTTAAATCAAGTATAAGAGCTAACGGTAGATAGCTTAGATATCCATCATAGTTGAGGTTACATCATATTGGTTTTGAATGCCTAATTGATGGTAGCTTATTGTGTGCTTATTGTTTAGATGTCCGTGAAAGTGTTTGTTTGAAGATTTGTTTGGAAGACTTTTGGGAAGTCTAGCATCAGTGAGTTCATAGCCTCCTTTTCCTTATGTTTTCTTGGTGTGAATAAGATGCCAAATAGGTTTTGAAATGTTATAGTTAGCTGTGAGTAATGTGGTGTTAAAAACGTATGCATGGGTTATACGTGACTATTGTATGTTATGTGCTACTTGCTTTTATGATATGAATTGTTGTGCGTGAGCATGATCGTCTCATGGCATTTATGGATTTGTTTGGTAGTAAGCGTGTTCGTCTTATTATTGTGAGTTGTTGATAGTGAGCGTGATCGTCTCATTATTGTGAATGGATTTTTGTGCTTGAGCGTGATCGTCTCAATGCGTGGAGTTTATTTTATGCTTTCTGTTGAGATAAATGACGTTTGCATGAATTGTTTGGACTTATGTTTTTTGCATGTAAATTATTACGAAGACTCTTTCACATTAATAAAGACACTATTAAGGGTAATGGGATTGTTATGACACTTTGTGTCTATGCTTTACTTAGTTTTCAATTTATATTCTCTATATAGACACCATGTGTTGTATTATACCCATTTCATGTTTCCAGCCTCCGTTCTTCAGCCTTGGTGGGGTGTGACGTATTTGGTATCAGTGCCTTGGTTATAGAGAACTAGGTGGTTGAGCCTAGACTATAGCTTTAAGGCCCTCATATAGTTTGCATTTTAAGGGCATAAGTGGTGTGGTCTATAAACCAGTATGTACCCATGCTACCTAAAAGCTTTGAATTTTTTTTCTATTATGAATTACTACTATATAATATGAAATATTTATTTTTTCGATTATAGGGATCTAATAGAAATACCACCTTTGTTATTGTTTTAGTTATTTCATCCCCTAACCCCTAGAATATCGTTGGAGATTGTTTACCTCACTGGACCCGCGGGATTTAGTGACTTTGATATAGAAAAGTCAAACCAAAGCTAGCCCAACATAATTTATTTCGTTTTCTCTACCTCGATGCGTATGCTATAATCTATGATTGCTTATAATTAGGGTCACGATGTGACTTCTGTTTCTCTGGTCGATTGTATTATTAATGGTTCGTTAGATGAGATTATCAAGTTTGTGTTATATTGGTTATTATTAAAGTGATATGTGGTAGATGTGTGTGTATCAATTGATAAGTGTGGCTCTTCGGAAGTAATACACGTGGGAAAAAAGTGCAATTATATTATGGTCGCGAACATAATTTATAGGCAACACTCACGTGACTTGTGACTTTGATTGCATTGATCATTGTTGCTTGTATGTAATTATGTAAGGAGTAAGTCTGGATAGTGTAAGATTGTAGTGTAGATGTGATTGTGAGATCCTGTTGGGGATGTTGTGTGTTTTAGAGATTTCAACTCTTAACCGATCGGCGTATGCGGCGATTATATTAGGTTGGGTTTGCGTAGATGGTAAAGTTCTTTTTTCATCATCGTATTGCGGATACATCGGATACCCTGTTGGTATTGTCGTCGGCGATTTCTTAAGTTGGTTTCGTTAGCTCGTTGTTCGTATGTTGGAGATATCCACCGCTTAATGAAAATCAAGCAAGGAGAAGCTCGTGTTGGTATTCAGGGTACTGTTATCATAGAACTAGTGTTCTATGTTCTCCGTTTGGCGTTTTGATTGTTTTCCTTTGTCTAAAGGTGACGATACTTTTGGTTTGGTTCTAAGACCGTTGGTATGGATAAGTTCCTTATGGTGTGTTTTGGTTTGTAAGATTTCTTGTGTGTTCGTTTTTCAAGTAAATTATAATATTCTGGATTGGAATTATTAAGGTATTATTGGATCTATTTGCTATAATGGTGTTTTTTTTGTGATCATAAATTCCATTATGAAAGTAAGTTTGTTGTAGTTGATACATATTGTTTATGTGTTTTAAAAACTTTCTTTTAAAAATAAATTATATAAATAAAATCAACACTTTTTTTTTCAAAATCATCTTTAATCTTCTTTTATGAAAACATAATTAAAATAATTTAATGAAAATTTTATTTCATTAATTTTTTACACTTAAAATTATTTGCATTATTAACTATACGGTGATTACTATTGTTTTAAATGATTGGTATAAGGTTATGAGGAAAAGTTTTCCTTGATAAAATGGTTTTGGTACAAAGGTTCTTGATCTTTTAATTAATGGGTCGTGGTACGAGTATTATTCGTTGGGGGGTTGTTTCTAGGCAAATCGTTGGATAGCGTTTGTTAGAGTCTGTTCAAAGAGTTCTTCTAATCTTCTTGTTGACGTTTACATACGGTTATATTCTTTTTCTTTATTTTTAGAATCGTGTATTTTTGGTTCCATACCAAGTTGGTGCATTGAATTTTGAAAATTTCCATCCTCATGGCGTGGTGGCATATTGGTGTTAGAACGTGTCTTCTGGATGGTGCTATTGATGTAGCGACGCGAATGAAATTATTCACGCGATCCAAGTTGGAATTAGAGAGTTATAATTTTACTTTTGATTTCAGTACCTTCTTAGTTATGAAGTGTTGATGTAGTCGTAAGGAGAGAAATTTTGTTGTTGAGACATAAGGCTTGAGATGGTATGCCACGAGAAGGTAGTTTAAAATGTATTGGTAATTTGGGGAGAGCGCTTAAGGTTCGGTGGGAGAAAACCAACTAAAAAGAGTATACGAGGTCTCGTAGGAGTAACAAGGAAGATGAGTTGAGATTATGTGATATCTTTGTAGTATGTGAGCCCTCTAAAGTGTTCATAAGGAATTAGTAGGTTTTACCCCTTGTCGTAGGATAGGATTTCGTATGGAATTAGTACAAGGAGCGACGCCAATTTGCGAAGGCTCGTGTCATTGTCGTTCTTTAGAAAGGCAAGGGTGTGGATATGATTGGCTGAGTTGCAAGGTGAGGGTTGGTTCAATGTACTTGTTGTGAGAAGCGTCTGTATTTGCTTGTAGGAAGAAAGTTGAGGTAGTGTTGTGAATGTCCTAGATTATTCTCGAGAAGAGTGAGATATAAAAGTTCGTATATAAGTCACCAATGGTGGGTGCTACGGGATGAACCGTAGCTAAGACTGTTTTAGGATTGTAATGGACACATTGAAAGTTTTACGGCTATGCCTTTGTGGTTAACCAAGCACAGCGGTTTTCAAGGAGTTAATGAGTCGGGTGTGCATGGCCGTATATAGACAAGCTAGTTAAAGTATATAAACAGACGAGTTATTTTAAACTGACCCGGAAGTCGTTAGGATGAGCACAGTCGCACGTGAAGATGAACGTGGAGTCACTGAAGGAAAGAAGAAGTACGAGCAGTTTTCCAACAACGAGGCAAGTGGAGCAAGATAGAAGCTATCTAGATGTGGATAGGGAATCAAGGGTAATGAGCCGATCTTGGCATTGGCCGGGAAGGAGCAGACGTTTCGTAGTATATTATGACGCGCGAAGCAAGGATTTGGAAGCATGCTTGGAAAAGGAGAAGGTGATTGCTTGTATGGCGCAACAACGAAGTCTAATTGAAGGAATTGCATGACTAACGTGGTAGGTTTTGCCTTATAATGCTTGAGGCATTAAGTGAACGGACATGGAAGTAATCTATAACGGATCATAGAATTTCTCCAATACACTTCAATCGAAGGATTTGAACATGAGGCAAAGGTGATGGATGGGATGTTATTTATGAGTTTGATTTACGAGGCCCAAGTACCAACTGGGAAAGCAAATTGTAGATTTGTACCGTGGAGTAGGAAGAAAGGAGGAAGCCAATAATAGAGTTCGAGATAGAAGTACGAGCGATCCGATCTAGTTTGAGAAAAGATGTGGTGGCAGACAAATAAGATGACCAACACAAAGAACATCGCGACAACAAAGAGTTTTGCGTGGCTTGGACCAACGAGTGTGAAAAGAGATGGAGAGTGGTTCATATTGGTTAGACAAGGTTCGGACCTCCATTTGGAGAGATGTAAGGACCTTGGCTATTGAAGAGGCGTATACGACAAAGTATTCTATCCATCCTGGAGCGGATACGATGTTATGTGGTTTTAGGTTAACTAATCGATGGCTGAGTATGAAGAAGGATATAGCTAGTTGCGGTAGTAAGTATTTAGCGTATTTGGAAGTGGAAGTTGAGTATCAAGGGTCTTCAGGATTGTTGCTACAACCTGAGTTACCCGAGTAGAAGTGGGAAAGGATAACTAAGGATATTGTTGTCAAGTTACCAAGTGTGAGTAAGTGGATACGATGCGATTTGGGTGTAAAGTCAATGGACCCTGACTAAGTCACCCCATTCCTAGCTATGCTTAGGACAAGTATGGTAGATTTTAGAGGTAATTGGAATACTCACTTTCGTGAAGATGAGTTTTTCCCTAAGGTGGGGATTATCATTCGAGTATGGATGTGCTTCATTTGAAGCATGGTATGGAAAGGAATGTAGGTTACCGTTTTATGGGCCGTAACTGGAGAGAGTGAGTTGAATGGATCGAATTTGGTACAAGAAACAACCAACAAGATAGTGGTAATACAGGAAAGGCTTGAGGCAGCCAAATTGTCAAAAGAGTTAGCTTGATAGTAGTGGGAAACTTTTTGAAATATATGCTGTGTAGGTTACGGATGGTTTGAAGGTCTCACTCTTGGTAGAGGTGTAGTACGGTTTTGAAAGAAAGACAATTTAGTAACCGAGTTAATGTAGGACCATTTGAGATCCTTAGATGGATTGGCCTATAGTTCGGTTGAGAATTTCTGTCCAAATGACTGAGTATTCAAAATGTATTAGGCAGGAGCTGAAAGTTTGAGTAACCTGAATTGCGTGGATTTCTTTAAGATACGATGACTTTGTAACATCTATATCTTAATTCTCAATACAGTTTTTGTTTGATGAGTTGCGAGTTAAAGATATAAAACACCGGTGTTACAACAACTTAAGTGTTTTGATGAGTTTTCTCGTATGACGAGGCGAGTTCATTTAGTGGGGATGCTTCATTTTCGTTGGGGTTGTTCGGTAAGCAAAATGCACCCAAGAGGGGGGTAAGCAAATCGATTATCATGATTGGATTCGGATTGTGTAAGTTAGTCGAGATTAATGTTGACAAGACACATTGGTTTTGTCAAGGAACCGATGATGTTGTGGACCGAGAGGTCATGAGTAAAAGCGTAGTATGATGGCATCAGTGAAAGTTCGTTGGAATTCGAAGCGTGGTCCTGAGCTTACTTGGGAACGCAAGGATCAAATGAGGTCTAGGTGTCCTCAATTGTTTGTCGATAGTGCTAATGCCTCGAGTAGTTAAATCTCATGACCGCATAGGACCCAAAGATTTTCTCAAAGGGGGAAACTATGACAACCCGTGGCATGAGCATGTTGTCAAACCTTAGTGTAGACCTAAATTTTTTCTATCAGTATGGTTATGTGTTATAATGTGTTTTATACGTGTTATATGTGTTTTGTGTGGGATATTTAGAATTGAATAATCAAACATTGAGCGTGACCGTCTCATTGAGATTGGATTTGTGTTGGATTTTGTGGAATTCATTTCGTTTACTTTTTGTGACAAGGAAATTATTTTGGTGATCGAAGCAGTTTCACGTTAATTGTGTAAGTAATTATACGTATGCGCGTTTATGTGTTAGTAATATTAGGAAGAGATTAGGTTCTAGTAGTAAGGATATGAGAGAAATGAAATTCCTATTTTTGGAAAGTTAGGATTAATAAAAGAAAAGTTAATTATTTTTTAAAGGTTTAGTAAGTGCGTTAACGCAAATAAGGTATCTCAAATAAGCTTAGGTTTTATAAAAAACTACGGTAAAGCAAATAATTAAATAATTAATAAATAAATAAAATAAAATATTTTTACATGAATAGTATAAAAAACGAATTTTAAGAAGAAAAAGAAAAGAAAAAAAGAGTTTTATAAAAAGGAAACAAACTCAAAATTAGATCTTATCTATAATTATATTGTGTATGTAGGGCTTATAATACAAAATAAAAATCCCCATAACCATACTCTCATATACTGTTCGACCGATCCAAGAGAAAGAAGAAGAGAAAAAATTAGGGTTTTGATTTTGTGAAGGAAACAAGCTTTAAGGTATGTTTAATTAATCTTTGTTAGTTATTAATCATTAAAAACATGTAATAATTATTATTACGAAGATTAAGGTTTATATAAATCTATTAAATTAATGATATAAGTCATGTCCATCATGATGTAGGGTTTAATTGTAATCGTATGGGGTATGATCGTTTAGGTTTAATTCGTTAAAAACTATGATTTAGGTTGAGCAGAAATTTTGGGTCGTGTTATTGAGGGGGGGGGGGGGGCCAGATGATATCTCATGATTAATAACGAGATTTTTGATGAATCTTATGTCTAAATTATAGTCCAGAGAGTCTACTTTCCAAAAAGTCCGGCCTCGAACGATTTTGAGTTCGGGAAGTCATTCAAATATTGTTTGCAAGAAAAGTTGTCAAAACAGTAAATACGGGTCAGATTTGGGTCTGATTTCGGGGAGTAAAACCCCTACTTAAAATTCGAATTAGGATTATCCCTTTTACAGAAGTCAAGTTCTATGTGTCTATTAAACTTCCATAAATTTTTTAGCCTCTGCTTTAAGGATCTAAGTATAGGTTTTTTAGTTCAAACTTTTTAAGTGTGCCAACAGATCTAATTGGGATGTTTTGAAGTTTGATTTCTTAGGAGTACTTGTGCATGAAATGGCTCATGGTATCATGAGGTAGTTAATATACTCATAAATGAACATAGGTGATTTTTGGTATGAATTATGGAGGTCAGTAAGTAGAGGTTTTGAGTACGTTAAGTCACGTTAAAATTCTGCAGTTTTGAACAAATTGTGACTAACTAGTGAAACTTGTTAATGAAGTGGTTAAAGTTGGGTATGGTGTCGGGGTGACCCATGGGGTTAATAAAACACCTTAGACATCCATCATATGATTGTTACATGTGCATTAAGCTTTTGCTTAGTAGCCGTGTATGAGCAGCGAGTTATTTGTTGTCTTTAGATTTGTGTTATAAAATTTTAAATGCTGTTTTTGTGAAGCTTTTTGTTGGAATCTTTTGGAAAGCTAAGCAAAGGTGAGTTTCATAGCCCCTTTTTCTCATGTTATTTTGGGGTGAGAATGATGCTTGTCTTGTTGTCGTGTTAAAATGTTTTTAAGCTTGTTGTAGTTATGTGTATTGGATCGGATGAGTACGCCTACTCAGTGTTGTGATATGGGATCGGATGGGTACGCCTACCCAGTGTATGATATGTTTGGTATTGTGGATCCCAATATGAAAAATGAGGTGTGACGGTGGTAAGACTGCGTAAGCTAATATGAGGCCATGTAGCGCACATATGTAGTTGATATGATTGTGGATCGTGGGCACGTTCTGTCCCGTTGTTGTTAATTGTTGTCATGAATTGTTTTTTTAATTGCAACAGCTAATTGAAAGTTTATTTTGGATATTGTTGTATGTCATTAACCTATGATTCTCGCTCAACTTTTTGTTGACGTTTTAAGCATCATTTTCAGGTGATCTTAATGGTGCTAAGATAGAGCGAAGTGGCTAGAAGAGACCGTAGGATGCTTGGAGTTTATTTATGCTTTCTGTTTGAATAAATGCGTTTGCATGAATTGTTTGGATTATGTTTTTGCATGTCATTTATTGACGAGACCTCTTTCTCATTAATAAAGACACCATTAGGTTTTGGGTATTGTTATGACACTTTGTGTCTTTGCTTTACTTTAGTTTTCATTTTAGTATTCTCTATATAGACACCATGTGTTGTGATGATATCCATTCTTGTTTACGCCTCGTGTTTCCGCCTTGGCGGGGTGTGACATTAATCATGTAAGACAAAATAAGATTAACCATAAGTGGAAACAATCTTTTCAAATCTTTCTAAATCTTCCCAAATCTAGAAAATCTTTCCTTATTGATGATAAGAAATATTTTGTTTTAGAAGAATCTATTAAACTAAATTTAATGAGTACAAAACAATATTTTGTATAGATTTGGGGTTAATCACTAAATGACAATTTTTGTCCCAGCTCCTCCCACGGATCCACCATATGCACTGCAAGGATCTAGGGGATGGTGGATCTGTGGGTCACACGTCTTGTTCCCCTGGGACAGGATTTGAAATTCAAATGGTTTCCTATAAATACCAACCTCACTCCTTTATTTCAAACAACTCTTGACAAATATTTTTCTTATACATATTTTATCTTTTGCATAATCTTTGATCATTATACTTGTTACATAATTCATTACAAGTGATCAACTCATTCCACTCTTTAGTGAAGAACACTCAAGAAGACGTCAAGCTTCAAGTGTTATTAGTTTAGTTGTGTCATTACGTTTGTGATAATCATTCATCTTGTATATCTTGTGTTGTGTGTTGTGTGTATCATATGTGTATGATAGGTTAGTATTTAGGCCTCAAAATACATAGTGTGTTAGATTGGTTCTATCTCGAAGTAGAACTCGGTATTTAGCTTAGTACCAGAAAAAGTGTAAGCGACGTGTATGGTTTTCTCCGCCTAAAGGGAGCTTGTTGACATAGTGAAGATAACTCTCAAGTTGGGTACTTTGGGAGTGGAGTAGGGCGAAGAGGAGCTTCGTAGTCAAACCACTATAAATCATTGTGTCATCGGTTTGATATTTCTTATCTTTACTTTCTCATATTTCGTAGATAGTTTATTTACTTATTGCATCGCTATCATATACACTTGTGTATATATCTTGAATTCACATAAGTCAACAATCTAAGTTTTAATTTTAAAACGGTAAAAACTATTCAACCCCCCTTCTAGTTTCCACAATTGGTATCAGGAGAAAAGGTCACCCAAGATCTTTAACGTATATTGTACATTAAAGCTTGAATCGATCAATGGATTCGGATAAATATATAGAATGGCAATCTATGCAAAGACCACCTCTTTTTGAAAGTAATCATTTTATTTATTGGAAAAATAGATTTGAAACTTATGTGAAAGTAAAAGATTTTAGATCTTTGACATAATATCTTGAATCGTGATTTTCCGCCGGTTGCTAGAAATAAAGAAACCCAAGTTTTGGAAACGGTTCCTTTTGAACAACAAAATGATGATCTTAAAAAGAAACTTGCTAAAAATAATGAAGCTAAAATGGTTCTTTACAATGCTTTACCTAAAAAGGAATACGAAATAATTTTTATGTGTAAAGCGGCTAAAGATATTTGGCAATCATTGTTAATCACACATCAAGGTAATAGCCAAGTAAAGGATAATAAAATTGATCTTCTTGTTCAACAATATGAACAATTTACTATCCTTGAAGAATAATCTATTGATAGCGGTTTTGCTAGATTTGACACTATTACTACTAGTCTTAAAGCTCTCAATGAAGGTTTCTCTAGCAAGAACTATGTTAGGAAGTTTCTTAGGGCTCTAAATCCTAAATGGAGAGCAAAGGTCACGGCAATTGAAGAATCGAAAAATTTGTCATCCCTAGCTCTAGACGAGCTTATCGACAATCTAAAATTGCATGAAGTTGTCATGGAAAATGATTCTAAAATTTATAAAGGCAAAAAGGAACGAATTAAGTCCATCGCCTTGAAAGCTAAGAAAGAGTCTAGTGATGATGAAACTTCAACATCCGAAAGCGATGACAAAAAATATGCTATGGCCGTAAGGAACTTTAAAAGTTCTTTAGAAGAAAAAGGTAAACTTGTTAGGCAACCAAGAGAAGAAAAGAAATCATTCCGACAAAGAGATGAGAAGAAAGGAAAGAGTGACCGCAAAGGTTTTAGATGTAGTGATCTAAATCATCTCATTGGCGATTGTTTAAAGCCATCTCGCAACAAAGATCAAAAGGCCTTTATTGGAGGATCTTGGAGCGATAGCGAGAATGACGCCGAAGACAAAACCAACGACGAAACTTGTCTCATGGCTCAATCGTCTAATGAGGTAACTCTTAACTCTTCTTACTATAGTAATTAGTGTAAGCTAAGTTGTTTACGGTTTTCTCCGCCTAAATGGAGCTTGTTGACATAGTGAAGAGAACTCTCGAGTTTGGTGCTCGGGGAGTGGAGTAGGGCGAAGAGGTGCTTCGTAACAGAACCACTATAAATCCTTGTGTTGTGGTTTGATCTTTCTAACTCTTATCTCTTATCTTTCATATTTACTTATCATTAGTTAATTACTTTAATTATTCATATTGTTCACATATTGAGATCACATAAAGTCGAATCTAAGTTTTTACAAACTAACTAAACATTAAATTTAAAAAGCAGTAAACTATTCAACCCCCCTTCTAGTTTTCCGCAATTGGTATCAGAGCCACGTCAAACAAGATTTTTAAAATAAACTATATTTTAAAACTTGAATCGATCTATAGAATCGGAAAAATATTTAGAAGAGCAATATATGCAAAGACCACCAGTATTTGAAAGTAATGGATTTATTTATTAGAAAAATAGATTCGAAACTTATGTGAAATCAAAAGATCTAGATCTTTGGCATGTTATTAACTTTGTGATTTTTCTCCTATTCAAAATAATCCCGAAACCAAAAAGGATGAAATCGTACCATTTGAAAAACAAAACGATGATCTTAAAAAAAACTTGTTAAAAATAATGAAGCTAAAATGGTGATTTATAATGCTTTACCACGTAAAGAATATGAAAGAATTTTTATGTGTAAAACCGCGAAAGAAATTTAGGATACTTTATTAATCACTCACCAAGGTAATAGTCAAGTCAAAGATAATACAATAGATCTTCTTGTTTAACAATATGAACAATTTACGATTTTGGAAGAAGAATCGATAGATAATACTTTTGCTAGATTTAACACTATTATTACTAGTCTAAAAGCACTTGATGAAGGTTTTCCTAGCAAGAATTATGTTAGAAAATTTCTTAGGGCACTTCATCCTAAATGGCGCGCAAAGGTTACGGCTATTGAAGAATCAAAGGATTTAACATCCCTATCACTTGATGGACTTATTGGAAATTTGAAAGTTTATGAAGTAATAAATAAGAATGATTCCGAAATGGTTAAAAGCAAAAGAGAACAAAATAGATCTCTTGCCTTGAAATCCAAAAAGGAATCAAGTGATGAAGATAGTTCGACTTCCAATAGTGAAGACGAAGAATACGCCATGGCCGTGAGAGACTTCAAGAAATTTTTTAAAAGACGAGAAAGATTCGTAAGACAACCACATGATGAAAGAAAGTTATCCCAAAGAAATAAATATGATAAAAATGCAAAAGCGAAAGAAAATGTTTTAAATGTGGAGGATCCAAAATCATCTCATCGGTCGCGTGTCCAAACTATCAAGGAAAACTACAATCAAAAGAGCCTTCGTTGGAGGATAGTTGGAGTGATAGCGACGAATATAAGAAGGCAAAAGACTAAAAGACGGAAAAAATGTCATATGGGCTAAAGCTTCTAATGAGGTACTTTACGATACCGTATTCCTTAGTGATGAACCAAACATCATTAGATTAAAAAAGACTTAGATACGTGAATATAATACGGACTATACAAAAAATAAGTCTAAAAATTATGGGTAAAAATAAATCATCAAACAAATTAAAAATAACTTAGAAAATGAAGTACTAAAACTAAAAAATAAACTATCTAAATTAGAAAAAGGTTAAGAGTTTAATGAAGAATATAAAATATGTCAAGATCTTAGGCCTGAAAATAAAAAAACTTAAGGAAGAAATTTCTAAATTTAATCATTTTAATAATAGTAGTGAATCGCTTAAGAAAATGTTAAACCTTCAAAAACCTTTCAGAGATAAAACCGGTCTAGGATTTAATTTTACCAAAGGATCAACTAGTGAGTCTAAACAAGTGAATTTTGTAAAGTCACAAGAGGTTGTCCTAAAGAATAAAGTAGAATTAACTCAAGCCAAAAACCAAAGTTTGTATTTTTAAACATTGACCAAAATACCTCATTGCAAGAGTCGACGATGTTAAAACGTTTTTTAGAAACTTCTTTAATTAAAACCCGAGTTGTATTTGTTACGCCTAAAAAAGATTCGAAGCTCCTCCTCCAAAAATAACTATAACTCCTCACCCTCGGGCTAAAACCCCACAAACCTAGAAAAAAGATCACGAGGTAGAACAAATTATCTAATAATAATCATTCTATGTGGAATTATTCACAACAACCATGGGGAATATGTCCACCTATATGTATCTGAATCAATGCAAACACATATGCAAAAAACATGTTCGGAAACTAATAATTTTGGACCCTATGAGAAATTGTTTAGTCCAAAGTGGTTGAGTTCGTTGTAATATTGGTGGCGTGGAGTTGTTCATGAACGTTTCTTGGAATCCGACGAGAGAATACATTCCTAAAATTATATCATGAATTTACCAAATAATTTCTCCTTCAACAATTGCTCTCTTGAAGATGTTGAAAAATATACATCCTAGGCAAAAGGTATGTCTTCTTTAAAAAACCTCTTAGGATTTAGATTATGTGTCTAAAATATTACATGACTAGATATTATTTTGCTACATGTAGTATATGCAATAGTAAATAGAATAAAATTTAAACTTGTAGAAATAATATAGTCACTAGAAATACCATTTGTTGGTTTTCTAGATTTAAGAGATTTTGTTCATTGTGAACTCATATCTCACGTAGTTGAATTAGGATTCTCTACGTACCTTCATAAAATGGAAATCTTCTATGTCCACTAGTAGCGAACTCATGTAGATGAAGAAAAATGAGATAGTGGGTAACTATTAACATGGAAGTAGGATTAGTCTTACATCTTAGGCCGGATAGGCATGATATCAAAACACTATGGATGAAAACAAATTTTGTTGATCCCATTTTAAACAGATCGTACTTAGCTTGTTAAAGCCTTAGTTGTGTTGGAATAGATCCAAAAAACTCTATAGTAGAACTAGATTTTGGTTAAATATACAATAACTATGCCGGATTCTAGTTATACATCTAAGAGGAACAATGAACAGTAAAACAAGTTCCTTCGCTAAACCTTTCAATATATTAAACTCAATCAAAAGTTACATTATAAACTCTTGAAACTAACTATATTTGCTTGTAAACTATATAAACTTGGATATCTAGATCTATGTCGTTGGGTTCCTTTTTATACACCAAGGAAAACCCTATGGGATTACAAATGGTCAAGTTGCATTATGCATATATTATTCCTAATATATCTCATGCTTTTCACTTTAGCAGTACTAAATATTTAAACTAACAGTACAAAATATTTTACTGAATCAATACTAATTTAAGTCCTATCTCTGTATTAACACTTTGTACTGGCAGCATGTACGAATATAACCCTAACGTATAATGCTTCGTTTATTTTTTATATTCCAGCAGCGGTAGTTTCTTCAACCAAACAGTAGAAGTTACACTTTATTAACCCAACCAGTACAAAACTGGAGAAGCGTTTATCCCAACAATCCTCCCACACCTTGATATTCTCTCTGTTAATCATCAAGTTTCTTCAATTAAACCATCTGTGCTGCGAGGATTGCTTACACAAACACGTTATTGTCTTGGTCTGTTTGCTAGTATGAAGATTTTCCTTAAAAGTTCATTTGCCATTTCTGAATATTCATCCACTTAAAGCTTGTTAGCCAACATCAATGTTAGAATCCCTCTTGTCAATGGATAATCTTTCTCAACTAGCATGAATATATCTTGTACTCTTTACTGAAGTTACATGGATACTATAACACACATGTATCATAAAGCTTCCATACTAAAGGATCATGCATATACCTTTGAAGCTTCCAAAGAATGTCATCAGTATCAGGTTCAAATAACCTCTTCAATTCAACCCATAATGTTCTTTCTTTGTCATCAGTAGGATCTGTTGAACTGAATCTTTCTTTAACCAAACTTCATTGCTTATCCAGGTCATCTCTATCAAATTTTTTTAACATATCATCAAAGGTCTGATACGCTTCTGTATGGTTTCCAACTCTGATAATTTTCCAATACTTTCTTATGTCTTTAGAGTAAACCTCCCAGTCTATAATTGGATATTTGACCTGTAGGGCTTCAACATAAACTTCTTCCACTGGAACAACCATTATCATTTGTTATAAACCCTCTTGTGATATCTCATCTGCTTTTAGTTCTTCAGTTGGTTTTGAGCCTTCTCCAGTCTTTTTCCTTTTTGAACTTTCTTCTTGAAGATTTAGACCTGCTCTTTTTGTTTTTTGTTTTTCCATAACAGAGTCCATAGGCACAAATGAGGTAACCTGTTTGTAAACATTATCAAACATCTCCTTGACTTCATAAAAGCTCTTTCCCTTGAAGTGTTCTATCTTGTATCATGCCATATTCTTCATATATATGCACATGGTCTTTCTTTGTTGAGACATGGTTTGAGGTTTATGCCTTATATCGCTGTGCAGCTTGTAGCTTCTTTCTCTTGTCAATGAGTTCCGTAAGTAGTCTTGCCCTTTCTTCAATGGATATATTTTCCCTTTCTTCCTCTAACAGTTTCTGAGCCAGATCCTCATCTGCTTGAATCTGAGCTTGAACATCATCCCAATCATTATCAGGAACTGAGGGATTAGCTTCATCTTTAGTAGTCTCACTTGCAAGTAGCTCTTCTTGTTCTGCATTAAACTTTGCTTCTTGTTCTGCATTAAATCTTGCTTGTTCTTCTTCATGCAACTTCTGAGCTAATTCTTCATCAAGGCTCATCTGAATCTGAACTCTCTTTTTGATCTTTTTTGGTTGCTCAGACTCTTGCATAATGGTTTTACCCTTATCCTTTGTAGTTTCACTTGATGAAGGAATAATGATGTTAACTTGTTGAACCATACCAGCAGTACTAACTGGCATTGATGCACCAGCAGTACTAACTGATTCTTCAGCAATACTAAATATCCTACTAGCAGTACTAACTCTTTCACTGCCAGTACTAACTGCTTTTCTTCTTCTAGTATAAGTATTGACAATTTTCTTTGCTGCATCTGCAAGAACTTTAGTTGCACTAAGAACTCCTAACTGATCTTCAGATTGGTCTTCTTAACTACTAACCTTTGTAGGAGTAACCAAGGAAATTCCTGCATCTTGATCAATGTCTTCTATCATCCTCCCCTGTTTGGAAGTATCCTCTGAACTCTCCTCATCATCTGAGCCTACAATCTTAGCTCTCCTTCTAGCTTGGCTTGTCTTGACAGTCTTCTCTAACTTCTTCACCTTTTTGATAAGTTTAGTTAAAGCAGCACCATAAGTTTGTTTTGTTTGCTTCAATTTTGTCTCCAAGCTATCCACTTTGTTTGACAATTTTGTACATAGAACCGTCAATTCATGTAGTGTCATACTGCCCTCATCACTTCCAGGTGTGTGACCTCATGGGAGAGGTGAATCATAAGGCATGGTAGGGGACTTAGGGATGTTACCACTGCCCTGTCCTACATCTTTGCTAGAGACAGTAGTGGCAGCCTCTCCATGAACAACATCCACACTTGTGAATGCAGCCTCATCTGCTACATTATTGTAAGTAGGAGAACTGGGCTGAGGAACATCAGTTTCCTGTCTGGTTGGTATCCTTGAGGGTGATGAAAGTGGTGGTTGTGAGGTTGTTGGAGCACCTGAGGGTGTATGATGGGACTCAACTAGGACTGTTGATCCTTCACCCGGCATAATTAGACCTTGAACAAGTATTGTTGGAAATAAAGGAATGTCCACCCCAGTGTATCCCTTGGAAGCCCTTCTCATATTGCTAAATAGTTTTTATGTGAGGGTAGGAGCAATATAAGTTCTGTTGTGAGGTAGAAGATGTCTCTTATGCTTCTTCAAAAAGATTTGAATAAATCTTGAATACATCAAAAATTTAGACTTACTATCTAAGTTTTTCACCATGCCTTCAAAAATCATTTTAGAAAAGTTAAAAGTCCTGTTTGTGGCCAAGCAAATGATAGCAGTTGCTATATTGCTACTAAATTGTTCCCAAGAAGTCTTCTTAGGACTTAAACAATGAAGAATGGTATGGATTAAGTATCTTCATTGTGGGGAAAAGTGACCCTTTTGGAAGGTCAACTTGTCAGAGTTGGAAACATACCCCATACGTGTAAGTTGTTTAAAGATTTCAGTATTAGGAAAAGTAGTAATACCATCAGAGTCTTCTAACTTGAGATGTCTCCTGATAGATGCCTTAGAAACAAGCTTAACTTTCACATCTATTGTAGCAGTGATTTGTACTTCTCCAGAGTCTAGGGTGTTTGCAGTAGCAGTTTGCCAAAATTATTGAATAAGTGAAACATGGATAGTAGGATTTTCAGTGAGAGCATACTTTATGTGACTTGTATTGATATCCACTATCTGGTGAAAACCTTCACTTCCCTCTGTTTTGTGCAAGTAAGCGACCATGTTGTGTGTATCACAGAACTCCAAATTACCCATTTGTTGATTGTGAAAAGGTTGATTGAGGTCTGGGATAGGTGCGGTTGTGAGAGTATGTGGGTTTGGCAAAGTTAATTGAAATATTATAGAGAGAGCTTAAGGTTGGATTGGACCGACTTAATAAGATTGAATCTTTATCTTGAAGAAAACTTATAAGGGAAAGAAAGATCAAGAAATATTCAAATTATAGACCCCTATAAGCTAAGTTGTTGGCAAAAATATCTCAACGGCTATAATTAATTAAGGAAATTCTATTATACCTCAAACGGTACTAACAGTATCATAACAATACTAAGATTATCCTAACAGTACTAAGTAGTGCCCAGCAGTACTAAGTTGTTCTGACTAGCAGTACTAAATATGCCCAGCAGTACTAAGTAATACCTAGCAGTATTAACTTTTGAGATACCAGTTTTAACCTTAATTTTGTTCCAAAACATATTTCCATCACCAATCTTGATTCTCACAAGCTCTCTTTCTGTTTTTATTCTCACTTTATCTCTCAATTCTTTTGCTCACTAAGTCACTCTTTCTGTTTTTGTTTCACACATCTCTCTTTTCTTTTTCCTCACAATATCAGACAGTTTTATACAAATACCATCAATTCCTTTAGTTTCATGTTGTCCTCCCCACTTCCAAGTGTGTTAACTCTTAAGAGAGGTGGATCATTGGACTGTTTAGATGCAACCTCAAACCTAGTTTAAGCTTCTACACCCCCAATATGGTAACTTGGCACCTGGGACCACTACTTGAATCAGTTCCCTAAGGAAGAGATTCATTAAGTGTTGCCATGGATTGGGTCCTATTTATGTTACCACTGTCCTGCTCTGCTTCTAAGCTAGAAACAATAGTGGCAGCCCTTTCCATTCTGTCTTCCCACTCCTTATAGACAGTCTCATCTACAACAAGGTGAATAGGTCTACTAGACTGAGATATCTTAGTGGTCCTTTTGGCTTTCCTAGGTTTGTGGGTCTTTTAAAGTTGATATGATTATAAAACAGTGATTGATTCTTCATTAGAGAGTTGAGCAGATGTGAATGTGTGTTGGGAATTAGTGGGTTGTCCTGACCCTTCATCCACTTCTGCTGAATGTTACATTTCCTTTCATCTAATCTTAATTAACCTCCCCTTAAACAATGCTTCAGAGATTAAGTAATCCAATGCTAGCAATCAGAAAGTTAAACCTGCTAGCATCAAAAGCTTTTGTGAGAAAATCTGCAACATTGTGGTCAGTGTGAATCTTGATCACTTGAATCAACTTCTTCTCATAAGAATCTCTGATGAAATGATGCCTTATTTCAATGTGCTTGGTTTTAGAATGAAACACTGGATTCTTCACAATACAAATGGTGCTTTCATTATCAATGTGAATCTTGGTGTTCATGAAGTTGAACCCATAATCAAGCATTTGATTTTGAATCCATAACACCTGTCCACAACAATTAGCAGCAGCAACATACTCTGCTTTAGTAGTAGAGTTTGCAACTATAGTCTGCTTTTTACATTGCCATGAAATCAACCTTTTGCCAAGAAATTGACAACCTCCTGTTGTGGATTTCCTGTCAAGGCTAGCTCCAGCATAATCACTATCAGAAAAGGCTTCCAAGTTAAATGGTGAATCTCTAGGATACCAAAGGCCCAATTTAGGCTGTCCTTTTAAGTATCTAAAGATCCTCTTCACTGCATGAAGGTGTGAAGTCTTTGGTGTAACTTAGAACCTTGCACAAGCACAAACAGCAAACATTATGTCAGGCTTAGAAGCTGTTAAGTACATCAATGATCCAATCATTGATCTATATAAGTGAACATCCACATCCTCAGCTTCTTCATCCTTGTTTAATGCCTTGTTAGTCTCTATTGGAGTGCTTGCTGCCTTCACAGTGGTAAAATCAAACTTCTTTAATATATCAGCCGCATATTTATCTTGGCTAATAAAGATTCCATCCTCCTTCTATTGTACTGGCAATCCTAAGAAGAAAGTGAGCTCCCCTATAGAACTCATCTGGAATCTCTTGTGTATCATCTGCTCAAATTCAACACATAAAGACTTCTTTGTAGACCCAAAGATGATATCATTTTCCAATAAGTAGGTAGACAAGGTCTGATACCAGGCTATAGGAGCTTGATGTAGACCATATAAAGCTTTTTCTACCTTATAAACCTTATCAGGGAACTGTGGATCTTCAAAACTAGGAGGTTGGCACACATACACCTCCTCTTCAATAGTACCATATAAAAAGGCACTCTTCACATCCATCTGGTACACAATAAGTCCCATAAATGATGCATAGGCCAAAAATAACCTGATTGCTTCAATCCTAGCAACAGGAGCAAAAACCTCATCATAATCAATTCCTTCTTCTTAGGTATAACCTTATGCAACCAGTCTTGCCTCATTTCTAACTACAATTCCTCTCTCATCTTTCTTGTTTCTATACACCCACTTAGTTCCAATAGCCCTCTTGCCTTTAGGAAGATCCACTAGAGTCCAAACCTTTTGAAGTTTAAATTGCAGAAGATCCTCTTGCATTGCTTCTATCCAGCTTGGATCTGTCAAAGCTTGAATCACCTTTTTAGGTTCATTTTGAGAGAGAAAATAGGCAAATAAGCAGTTCTGATAATCTTTGTGATTTGTTCTTCTCTGCTTGCTAATGTAGCTGACCATAGCATTTTCTTTAGAAAAATTGATCATTCTCCTTGTTTGATTTGATAAGTTTAGGTCTTTAATGATCTGGTCTTTAGGATGATCTTTGTGAATTCTGGTTGTAGGAATAGGACTGACATTCATGGTTGTCTCCAAATTGTTGAGGTCAGCCTTTACACCCACATCTTCATCATCATATGCTCCATCAAATATGTCAGTTTCTTCCAAAGATGGCATATTTGGATCATTAGGACTAACAATATTAATATTTAGACTACTAGTATTAATATTTGTACTGGCAGTATTAATACTTGGCCTAGTAGTATTAATATCTTTAGTACTGCTATTAGTCCTTTCT